>MCJB01006905.1:0-12393 GCA_002018475.1 Nicotiana obtusifolia
GGTGCATTTATGTGACGTGATTTGTGACATATTTTGATTAACATCGCAATTTTCCAAATAATCTAAAAGTGGAAAAGCGAAATAAAGTAAAAGTGCACCATAGGCTAATAACATGTATTAAATCAGATAATAAGCCGATTATAACAATTAAGCGACCGTGCTAGAACCACGGAATCCGAGGGTGCCTAACACCTTCCCTCGGGTTAACAGAATTCCTTACTTAGAATTTCTGGTTCGCAGACTTCAAAAAGAAAGTCGAAATTTTCCTCGATCTGGGATAAAATAAATCGGTGACTTGGAACACCAATTAAAATATTCCAAGTGGCGACTCTAAAAATTAAATAAATAATCCCAGTTCGAATAATGTCACTTTAATTGGAAAAACTCATCTTTATATATTTCCTTCCCGGTAATGTACGAAAAGAGGTGTGACAGCTCTGGCGACTCTGCTGGGGAAAAAAGAAAAACCCAGAATCTCTGGTTCAGGGTTCAAGAATTCGAGCTAAGAATGATTGTTATTTTTCGGCTTTTATCTGTTTTATTACTTTTTGAGCCTAATGTGCTAAATGCCGCTTTTTACTGCTTTGATATTATGTGACTGTATATAAAAATGCTCCGAACCCTTCTCTTCTCATCTTCGGGACGTGCACGCTGGCCGTGACGTCCCATTCTGTTAGTGTCTTACCTAAATAAGAAAGAGGCCGGACAAGTTACAAAGCCGGGTGGCCTTTTGGTGCCCTGTACGTAGCCCCCCTCGGCTCGAGTTGTCCGCTCGGGTACACAGTCTAGACCAAATACCCAGGTTTTAGCTTAGTAAAACATAACCTCATGCCGGATCCCTAGTAGGAACGTTTATTTGCATCATGTGCATTTGACTTAGGGGACTCAACACAGGGGTTGGGTCCGTCTAGGACAGGTGACCTTGAATTAAAAGACCATCCTGATGCATAATTTACGTGCTACTTGTGCATTATTTCATCTCGGTTTGCGTGTTGACCGGTAGAGTAAAATTGGCAAAATAAATGAAGGGCGAGGTATAAAATTGGGGGCCGTTATATGTTTTCAAAACCTGGTGTCCAAAATAAGGCGGAATGCTGCCAAAATGTTTTCAAAAATCTTAAAAAAAAAAAAAAAGAAGAAGAGAAATTTGAGAATAATTTTGTTTCTAATAAATAAAATTAAAAAAAAAAACTAAAATCCAAAATACTTTGCCTTTTAGGAATGAAAGAAAGAAAAAGTTCTAAAAAAAAAAAATTTCAAAAAGATTTTTCTTGTACTCTTTTATAAAATAAAACAAAAGATTTAGAATATTTTCACAATAAAAAAATATTATTATAATTTAAAAAAAAAACAAAAAAAAATTTTTGTTTCTAAAAAAACTCAAAAAAAAAAATTTCTTTCTTGTTTTTTTGTAATTAGTAAATATTAGGAATTTGTTGGCAATAAAAAAATTTTCTCTTTTGAAAAATAAAACAAAATTCAATTAAAATATTTTCTTCTACTTTTAGAAAATTTCCAAAAAAAAAATAATAATAAAATAGTTTTCTTTCGAATAAAATTTTAAAAAAAATTATATATATATATATATCAAAAAAACTCTGAAATACCCTTTTCTTCTTTTAAGAATTTTATTTTAGAATGTTTAAAAAATAAATTAATAAAGGTAAAATAGTTAGGTAGTGTCGTCTTTGCGTAAATAGCCAAGTGTCTCCAAAAGGACGCCGGAAGGCTATTTTTGCAAAAATGATAACCTAATTCATTTTATGCTACCTAGCAAGCACAGCCCTAGAATCTTCCCTTCTGAAGTGCTGAAGGGCCGTGTTTGCTAAAGTAGCCGCGTTATTTCAAGGTTTGCAAAATGACTCCTTTTTGTAATAAAAAAAAAAAAAAAGAGAAAAAAAATGATCAACGAAAGAAAGGTGAAAAGAGAGCGAGAACGGGGTAGAAAGAAAAGAGTGAAAATTTAAAAAAAAAATGAGGGACGTAGATAGCCGGGATGAAACATGCAACCATTTTGAAACATATAGGAACACATCTAACTGCTTAGGTGCATCACACCCAATATGCGATTGCCTATCTATTATTTGTCGTAAACTAACCGGTTTGCTGTTGAGCATAGGTTTTTATCAGTGATTGGTTTTGTGGTAATCTGGCGTCTCATTCATACTTCACAAGATCAAAAGGAAGTGTTGAGATGGCTTCGGAGATAACTTTGCCAGCAATTCCTATTTCAGACAAAAATCCGAGTTCAGGCAGTTTGGTTCCAGAATCGGCAACTGCCGAGGAGAATAGATTACTGCGTTTCCGCATGATGGAGATGTGGGACGCGTGGACAAACGGGAAAGAGCCACCAAGTGCCATCCCCGGATTTCCGGAGCTCTTCCCTAGAGCCGGTGGGACCACCAATATTCCTATAAGTTACCCAATGGGATACCCCACCATCACTGCCAATTTTGTGGGAACACCCTCTAAGGATCGCCCCCATGCGTCAATTTCTGGCATAGCCTCAAACACATCCACTGCACCGCCTTGTTCAGCCAGAACACAACCTGCCTTACCCAGGCCTTGCTTCAATCCCTCTCCTTGTACATATCAAGCACAACCTTTCCCGATGGAATCAGCCCAGTTCGCTGCAAGTGCTTATTCTCAGCCGCCTAGGTACGAGTTTACCTTAGGGCAAGAGATAAATGTAAAAACTCTTGAGCAAGATGAGATTGCTAAAAAGATGAGAAGTCTCGAGCAAGGTCTCAAAAACATACAGGGATTGAGTGGACAGAAAAGTGTATCGTACGCCGACCTGTGTATGTTCCCTCATGTGCATCTACCGTTGGGTTTTAAAACCCCAAAGTTTGAGAAATATGATGGACACGGGGATCCCATCGCCCATCTCAAAAGGTATTGCAATCAGCTGAGGGGAGCGGGCGAAAAAGAAGAGCTCCTCATGGCTTACTTTGGGGAAAGTTTGGTCGGTATTGCGTCCGAGTGGTACATGGACCAAGAAGCATCCCGTTGGCATACTTGGACGATTTGGCCAGGGATTTTGTCCGGCAGTTCCAGTACAATGTTGACATTGCTCCGGACAGAAATTCCTTAGCAAATTTAAAGAAGAAAACCTCGGAAAGCTTCCGGGAGTATGCCGTCAAATGGCGTGAGCAAGCATCGAGAGTAAAACCTCCAATGGATGAAGTTGAAATGGTCACGGTTTTTCTCCAAGCTCAAGAGGCTGATTATTATCAGAATATGATGTCTGCGATGGGGAAACCGTTTGCTGAGGCCATCAAAATCGGAGAAATGGTCGAGAACGGTATGAATACAGGGCGGATTTTGAGTCAATCTGCCATAAGAGCTACCCCCCAAGCCATCCAAAGTGGGTCCGGAGGATTAGCCAATCGAAAGAAGATAGAAGAATCATCGATGGCTACTGCAAGTGCAAGAAAGCCCCGTCCACCCAGACCTCTCTTTTATGGAAGGGCCTCACAACACTATTACCCCCAATAGGGTATAGCCTATGCTCCTTCACCATATGCAGTAATGAATGCCCAGCCATATGGTAGGCCCCGGCAATCATTCAATCAGAACAGAGCTCCACCTCCCAGAAATGAACCTCCGTACCAAGCCTACTACAATCCCCGACCTCCACAAAATAACTTTCGTGCCCGAGAGCTGCTGAGGAAGACAAACTTCACCCCCATTGGTGAGTCATACTCAAGTTTGTTCCCAAAGTTGGTTCAAATGGGTTTGCTTCAGCCTGTTCCCCAAAATAGGCAAAACTCAGAGTCACCTTCCTATCAATGGGGCACCCGATGTGCATATCATTCCGGGGCAGAAGGGCATGACACGGAGAATTGTTGGACATTGAAAAGAGCAGTGGAAGATTTAATTGAACAGAAAAGAATAGTGCTGAGGGATGAGGATATCCCCAATGTAACTAATAATCCGCTACCGGCTCACAACAATGGACCGGTTATTGGAATGATCTGCGAGGACAAAGAATTCGATCCAGCCTTGAAAGCTATCATCGCCATAGCCAATGCAGAAACAAAGCCAAAGGTTGTCCCAAAATAGGACAAAACAGAGAAGAAAGACGAAGCTGTTCCGCAGAAAGTAGAAGAGAAGGTAAAGGTCGAAACCGGGGCAATGCCCTCTGAGGATATTGTTCTTTATATTCCCCAAGGACGCAAGGAGGAACGAGGGCCATTAAGTCCCCCTAAGAGATTTCAAAAGGCTCAAATGTACGTGCAAAAGGGGACCTATGTGGTTCGGGGACCGGTATGTCCACCAAGGCTGAACGAGCCCGTGGTTATCGGTCGTGCGCCACAAAGGCCCATGAAAGACCCCGCTGTTGTGCCATGGAACTACAACAAGACGGTGGTGACCTACAGAGGCAAAGAGATCTTGGGGGAAATCCAAGAAGACAACCAGAATGAGAGGTATCTAAATCTGAGGGAAGTAAACCATGCCACAAAGAAACGCTTCCCGTCCAAGAAATCAGTAAGCCCCGAAGAAGCGGAGGCATTCTTCCAGAAGATGAAAATGGCAGACTACGAAGTAATTGATCAACTTCGAAAGTCTCCCGATCAAGTCTCTCTTCTATCGTTGTTAATGAGTTCAACCAAGCATCAAAAGGTCTTCATCAAAACCCTCAATGAAACATATGTGCCTATCGAAACTACGGTAGAACAATTGGAAAGGATGGCAGAAAGATTCTTTGCAGTCAATCAAATTTCCTTTAGCAAAAACGATTTGCCCACAGAAGGAGCTGCCCACAATAGAGCTCTTCACCTGACAGTCAAGTGTGAAGGATATTATGTAAAAAGAGTCATGCTGGACGGAGGTTCTGGGGTAGATATCTGCCCACTCTCAACCCTACAACGCATGAAAATTTGCGCCAACAAGATCAGACCTAATGATGTGTGCATACGTGCTTTTGACGGTGTAAAGAGGGATACAATCGGAGAAATTGACTTGGTTTTGACCATTGGTTCCAGTCGACTTCAAAATAACCTTTCAAGTTCTCGATATGGACACTTCCTACAATTTTCTCTTGGGACGGCCATGGATCCATGCGGCAGGAGCCGTACCTTCCACTCTCCACCAGATGGTTAAATTTGTGTATGAAAACCAGGAGATTGTGGTTCATGGAGAGGACGAACAATTGATTTATCGAGACCCATCGATCCCATGCCTTGAAGCAAAGGAAGGAAGCCAGCATATAATCTATCAAGCTTTTGAAGTGGTGGTTGCAGATCGTTATGAAGAGGGAAGCCCTTGCCCACAACCTTTTCTATCAAACGCATCGATGATGGTGGCTAAGATAATGATTAGGCATGGCTACCAACCAGGCAAAGGGCTCGGCAAGTCATTGCAAGGAACAGCGCAACCCATCGCCTTGATCACTAGCAAGGGATTTTTCGGACTCGGTTTCCAACCCACACCAGCCGATCTCAAGAGGGCCAAAAAGCGGAAAAATGATGGTTGGGTATTGGCCAAGCCGATTCTGCCTCTGCATAAGTCTTTCGTCAAACCCAAGTATGTTGATGAGGAGGAAGAAGAACCCTTTACGGCCAAGGAGATCGAAGATATTTGTGGCGCGATGAAACACTTGTTGTACGAAACCCACATGGTCCAGCCCGGGGAAGGCTCAAGCACCGTTGAGGTGTTGTACATGGGACCCGATGCTAAATTGCAAAATTGGAAAGCTACGCCCTTCCCGACCAGGCGGGAGTCCCGGTAGAACTGTCTTGACATCTTTCTGGCATCACGAGTTATTTCAGGGTGTAACTCGGATGTTTTCTTTTGTTTCTTGTTTTTAAAATTCTAAATGTAAACCCTGTTATCTTCGAAATTCAATGAAATGAGAATTCATATTCTTGTCAACCATCTCTCTCTGATTATGTTGTTTTACTTTCTTCTTTTCAGTTCTAATAATGTGGCTTTAAGTAACATGACATGCTTGCGGACTTCATGCCGAGATCCAAACGCGCTGTCTAATTGTGACGTAATGAACCAAGAACCGGAATATAATGAAGAAGAGGCTTTTAATGAAATTAATCAAGAATTGGAACAATTCGAGAACAAGCCTAAGCCCAATCTAAATGATACCGAGTCGGTTAATTTGGGAAGCGCCGAAGAAATCCGGGAAACTAAAATAAGCATTCACATGGATAAAGAAACTCGAGATACATTAATCCAGCTCCTATTGGAATTCAGAGATGTGTTTGCTTGGTCATATGATGACATGCCAGGGCTCAGTGTCGACATGGTAGTCCACAAATTGCCCACATACCCCAATTGCCCCCCTGTTCAGCAAAAGCAAAGAAAATTCAAAACTGATATCAGTGATAAGATCAAAGAAGAGATCACAAAACAGCTGAAGGCAGGAGTAATTCGGGTAGTCCAATATACCACATGGTTGGCCAATGTTGTCCCAGTACCAAAGAAAGATGGGAAAACCCGAGTCTGTGTGGACTACAGAGATCTGAACAAAGCAAGCCCCAAAGATAATTTCCCTCTACCAAATATTCATATTCTGGTGGATAATTGTGCCAAACATGAAATGCAATCTTTTGTGGACTGCTATGCGGGATATCATCAGGTGTTTATGGACCCAGAAGATGCCGAAAAGACAGCATTCACCACGCCTTGGGAAACATATTATTATAGGGTCATGCCGTTTGGATTGAAAAATGCCGGAGCAACATACATGAGGGCCCTGACTGCCATTTTCCATGATATGATGCATCGGGAAATAGAAGTGTATGTGGATGATGTGATCATCAAGTCCAAAACCAAGGATGGTCATATTCGGGATCTAAGGAAGTTCTTTGAGAGGCTGCGAAAATATGATTTGAAGCTGAATCCAGCCAAATGTGCATTCGGAGTCCCATCTGGCAAACTCTTGCGTTTCATTGTCAGTCGAAGGGGCATTGAGCTAGATCCGACCAAGATAAAATCTATTCGGGATCTACCTCCTCCCAAAACCAAGAAGGATGTCATGAGTCTTTTGGGGATATTGAATTATATCAGCCGGTTCATCGCTCAACTGACCTCTACATGTGAGCCCATATTCCGTTTGTTAAAAAAGGATGCATCCGTCAAATGGACGGACGAATGCCAGGAAGCTTTCGACAAAATCAAGTCTTACTTGTCAAATCCACCTGTGTTAGTCTTGTACCTGACGGTCCTAGAAAATTCTTTCGGGTGTGTCTTAGGGCAGCACGACGTGACTGGAAAGAAAGAACAAGCTATTTACTACCTGAGTAAGAAGTTCACCAGTTACGAAGCCAAGTACACTTTGTTGGAAAGAACTTGTTGTGCTCTAACTTGGGTCGCTCAGAAATTAAGGCATTACCTGCAAGCATACACCACTTATCTGATAGCCAGGTTGGATCCTTTAAAGTACGTATTTCCGAAGCCGATGCCCCACTGGGAGACTGGCAAAATGGCAAATCTTGCTCATAGAATTCGACATCGTCTATGTCACTCGCACAGCGATGAAAGCACAGGCATTAGCTGACCATCTGGGAGAAAATCCTGTTGATGAAGAATATCAGCCCTTGAATACTTATTTTCCGGACGAGGAAGTAAATTCAATTGAGATAATACCTGAAGACACCAATACCTGGAAGATGTTCTTTGATGGAGCGGTGAATGCAAAAGGTGTTGGGATTGGGGCAATTTTGATTTCGCCTGATGGACAACATTATCCGGCTACGGCTAGGCTTCGATTTTTCTGCACAAACAACACGGCTGAATATGAAACTTGTATTATGGGTATGAATATGGCAATCGCCCAAGACGTTGAACATCTTTTGATCATGGGAGATTCGGATTTGATTATCCGACAAGCTCAAGGAGAGTGGGAAACCCGAGATATCAAGCTTCTCCCATACAAACAACATGTGGAAGACTTGAGCAAACGATTCGAATCAATAGAGTTCAGGTATATCCCGCGTTGTCATAATGAACTAGCTGATGCGCTGGCTACCTTGGCTTCAATGTTGCCATATCTAGGCAACGCCCTCATTGATCCGCTGGAGATTCAAATCTGCGAAAGGCATGGTTATTGTAACATGGTTGAAACAGAAACAAATGTTCAACCATGGTATCATGACATCAAGAGGTTTTTGAAAACCAAAGAATATCCGGATTAAGCAAGTGGGGACCAAAAGAGAACCATCAGAGGACAGGCAAGTGGTTTCTTTCTAAGTGGTGATATCTTGTACAAGAGAACCCCAGACCTCAATCTGCTAAGATGCATCGATGCTGAGGAAGCTAGAAAAATCATGCAAGAAGTGCATGCCGGAGTTTGTGGACCCCACATGAATGGTTTTGTTTTGGCCAAGAAAATCATTCGGGCAGGATATTATTGGATGACCATGGAAAAGGATTACTTCAGTTTTGTTCGGAAATGCCACCAGTGTCAGGTGCACGGTGATTCGATTCATGCGCCCCCTAAAGAATTACATCACATGTCGTCACCTTGGCCATTTGTTGCTTAGGGCATGGATGTCATTGGGCCGATCGAGCCAAAAGCCTCAAATGGCCACAGATTCATATTGGTAGCCATTGATTACTTCACAAAGTGGGTTGAAGCAATCACTCTCAAATCTGTGACCAAGAAAGCGGTGGTGGATTTCATGCATTCCAATCTCATATGCCGTTTCGGCATCCCTGCAACCATCATCACAGATAATGTTGCTAATTTGAATAGCCATTTGATGAGTGAGATATGTGAAAAATTCAAAATTACGCATAGAAACTCCACTCCCTATCGGCCCAAAGCAAACGGTGCCGTAGAAGCAGCAAATAAGAATATCAAGAAGATTCTGAGAAAAATGATCCAAAGTTCTAGACAATAGCATGAAAAGTTGCCATTCGCTTTGTTGGGATATCGCACCACCGTGCGCACATCAGTTGGGGCAACTCCATATCTATTGGTCTACGGCACCGAAGCTGTGATACCGGCGGAAGTAGAAATCCCTTCCCTGCGGATCATTGTCGAAGCAGAAATTGAGGATAGTGAATGGGTCAAAACCCGTTTGGAACAGTTAAATCTGATCGATGAAAAACGGATGGCCGCAGTTTGCCACGGGCAATTATATCAACATAGAATGGCTCGTGCTTATAACAAGAAGGTACGACCCAGAAAGTTTGAAGTAGGGCAATTGGTCTTAAGACGAATCTTTCCCCATCATTAAGAAGCAAAAGGGAAATTCGCTCCGAATTGGAAAGGCCCATATATCATCAGAAAGATATTGCCAAGGGGAGCATTGTATTTGGGAGACATTGAGGGAAATGATCCTGAAACAGCAGTGAATGCAGATGCAGTAAAAAGGTACTATGTGTAACCTTTCCGTTTGAGATGATGAAGGCCTTCATTCTTGTTACCCAAACACTCCATCTTCGCTAACCCTTTGAAGCCAGTTACCCCTCTTTGGTCACCCTCTTTGGAACTCGAAAAGCTATCACCGAAAAGTTCGTTTGAAAAAAAAAAGAAAAAAAAAGAAAAGGAAAACAAAACAAAAACCCGAAACAACGTAGCCTGAACTACGTCTGACTTGATTCCGAAAGGATACGTAGGCAGCCTCTCCATGAGGTTCAGTCACACCAAAATAAAAATCCAAATTCCCCCAAAAGTAAAACTGGGGCAGATGTTATAATGGTTCGGCGTTGTTCGCCTGAAAGGTTCCAAAGTTGTAATTCAGTCGAAACCTTCTTTTGCCAAACTCCGTTCAAGTCCTTCTGATCAATCGGTGAAAGGTTTCCATTTGAAAATGCATCCAAAATGAGAGAAATAAAATGAGAGAGTCTTATTGGTGAAAACCCACACGGGCACCATAAGGCGACGTGAGTAGAGAAACTAAAATGAGAGTCTTGTTAGTGAAAACTCGCAAAGAGCACTACAAGGCGACGGTGAGAAGAGAAATGAGAGAGGTCAATTGGCGAAAACCCGCAAAGGGCGCCATTGATCGAAAAGTAAGAATCCTCACCCCTATGGGTACTGAAAGAGTCCTGGCGAGGTTTCTCGGGTTTTAGAATACGGTTCTGATGGTTCATGGAGAATTGGATAGTGGCGCAGATCGGGCATCCAGTCCAAAGAGCATGTCATGTCTACGTGAAGTCTGCATGCCCCTCAGATAAGTCCTTCTCATTTCTCTCGAAAGGGACACTTTCCCAGATTCATTCTCTCACATTTTGTTTACTTTTCTTTGAATCCTTTTCGGTCTACTTTTGATTCCGAAACTAATACAAAGAAAAGGTGTCAAGACGGGTTTTACAGGGTCCCGCTTGATAAAACCCAGATCCAAAAGAAGTGCCAGTCTCAGCGAGTGCATCAAGTCGGATCCGACTGTCCATGATGGCTAACGCTCTGAAACCTTGAATGAAAAGAAAGCCAAAACAAAGCCCCAGAGGCAAGAAAAGTCAAAAGGCAAAGTTCCGTGTGGGCAAGTCACCACAAATTTTGCAAATTGAGTCTGTTGTTCAAGAAAAGAATCGACTTTCAAAATCAAGCAAGAAGCGGAGGTTCTCGCTGAAAGTTAGGCTGGGATCAAGCCATCAGAATCATCAAGGCCACAGAACCAATCACATTTTTCAAACTAACAATTGTTCTTTGTTCGAAAATAGGAAATTGGTACAATCCAAATTCACCTCGCAAGAAGCCGGTGTAACCAGAAGGAAAACTACGCAAAGGCTAAAAGCAGCCTCACAGCAACAATCATAGGGAAGTCCTCTCCAAACTCCGTTTTTACATTAATTTGAATCTCTTTGGCATAACCCAAAGATTTCCCTGGCATAACCTAGGGCCATTTATCTTTCCTTTATCCCCGGCATAACCCGTGGATTTCCCTGGCATAACCTAGGGACATTTTATTTTCCTTTATCCCCAGCATAACCTGTGGATTCCCCGGCATAACCCGTGGATTTCTTTGGCATAACCCAAAGATTTTATTTTCCTTTATCCCCAGCATAACATGTGGATTCCCCGGCATAACCCGTGGATTTCTTTGGCATAACCCAAAGATTTTTATCTTTTCTTTATCCCCGGCATAACTCGTGGATTTCCCTGGCATAACCTAGGGACCCTTTATCTTTCCTTTACCCCCGGCATAACCCGTGGATCTCCCTGGAATAACCTAGGGACCTTTTATCTTTCCTTTATCCCCTGCATAACCCGTGGATTTGCATAACCTAGGGACCCTTTATCTTTCCTTTGTCCTCGGCATAACCCGTGGACTTCCCTGGCATAACCTAGGGACCCTTTATCTTTCCTTTATCCCCGGCATAACCCGTGGATCTCCCTGGCATAACCTAGGGACCTTTTATCTTTCCTTTATCCCCGACATAACCTGTGGATTTCCCTGGCATAACCTAGGGACCTTTTATCTTTCCTTTATCCCCGGCATAACCCGTGGATTTCCCTGGCATAACCTAGGGACCTTTTATCTTTCCTCACCCCCGGCATAACCCGCGGATCTCTTTGGCATAACCCAAAGATCTTTATTTTCTTTTATCTCCGGCATAACCCGTGGATCTCTTTGGCATAACCCAAAGACTTTTGTTTTTCTTTGTCCCCGGCATAACCCGTGGACCTCTTTGGCATAACCCAAAGATCTTTATTTTCTTTTCTCCCCGGCATAACCCGTGGACTCCCTGGCATAACCCAAGGATCTTTTATTTTTCCTGGCATAACCTAGGAATTTTTTTTCTTTCCCAGTAGAATAGGTCGATAATACCCTCGGCATAACCCGAGAACTTTACTTTCTTTAGTATAGCTAGTTCAGTTTCCAGCATAACCTGGCAACCCTTCTTTTACTTGTTAGATCTTCAGATGCAAATAACTCACAAAGCTGTCCCAATAGAAACTGGGGCAAGATAATTTTGTTTGTTTGATTTCGTGTCTGAACAGGATTCTCCCTGAGGCACGCAACCAAGATGGTTCAAAGAATGATTCTCCACTTACAGAAAGAAATGGAAGGCATTCAGAAGCTGCAGCGAACAAGGACGCGACGCATTAAAACTTGACGGAAGTCACAAGCCTCACATGTCTCGCCTTGACTCAGAAATTGAAGAAAGAACCAACACCTACAGTTGATGAGCATCAAGATTCAGACGGAGTCTGCTTCAAAAAACCAGCTAAGACTCAAGATCAAGTTTCCAAAGCTTTATAGATAGGAATCTTGTAAATCATAGTTGATATGTATTAGCTAGGCTAGCTTTAGTTTTTCATTTTTGTTGTAATAAGGAGCGTAGCAAACGGTCACAATGGCAGCAACGCAATCACAGCTTCCTGGTAGTCCCAGCTACCGAAAACTTCCAGAACTACACTGACCTGATTCCTTTATAGCCAAGGATATGTAGGCAACCTTTGAAGCAAGGTTCGGTCAAACT
>MCJB01006914.1:0-103437 GCA_002018475.1 Nicotiana obtusifolia
TTTTGCGTGGCGCCGGGAATCCGGACCCCTACCCCCTAAAATTTATCCGGACATTAGGTAAGGACCTAAGGAACGTGTGGTAGAGACCCGCAGTGGTCGTTCCTACTTTTTAGGCATTTTCAGGCAATAAAACGAGAACTCGGCTCGATTTCTATATTTTCGTGTGCTATAGCACACGCCTTTTGCGTGGCGCCGGGAATCCGGACCCCTACCCCCTAAAATTTATCCGGACATTAGGTAAGGACCTAAGGAACGTGTGGTAGCGACCCGCAGTGGTCGTTCCTCATTTTTAGGCATTTTAAGGCAATAAAACGAGAACTCGACTCTATTTCTATATTTTCGTGTGCTATAGCAAACGCCTTTTGCGTGGCCCCGGGAATCCGGACCCCGACCCCCTAATATTTATCCGGACATTAGGTAAGGATCGAAGGAATGTGTGGTAGCGACCCGCAGTGGTCGTTCCTCATTTTTAGGCATTTTCTGGCAATAAAACGAGAACTCGGCTCGATTTCTATATTTTCGTGTGCTATAGCCCACNAATGAAATCAAGTTCCGGGTGAACAACGAAGAAGTTACCTTCCAAGCCAGTAAGGGTATGAAGTTACCAACCGAGTGTGAGAGCATTTCACTAATTGGTATTGTTGACGAAGTTGATGAGGCTGTCAAGATGAAAATGGAAGAGCAATGCCTAGGTGAAGCACTAGCAGCTATATTGGTGAATATCGATGGTAATGATATGGAAGGCTTTATGGAGTCGGTGAATGCATTAGAAGGACGTGGCTCCTACTCGTATACTCCACCAAAACTGTCCCTCGATCTAGAGAATAGAGCTACACCGCCTGCAAAGCCATCTATTATCGAACCACCTCAATTAGAGCTCAAACCACTTCCGTCGCATTTGAGGTATAAATTTCTTGGCTTGAATAATACTTTACCGGTAATTGTGTCTTCGTTGTTGAATGATGTGCAGGTGGAACAGTTACTGCAAGTTTTGAAAGAACATAGACAAGCCATTGGTTGGACAATTGCGGACATTCGGGGAATCCCTGCTGGAATTTGTGAGCACAAGATTCAACTAGAAAATGGGACAAAACCGAGTATGGAGCACCAGCGACGGCTGAATCCGTCAATGCAGGAAGTGGTGAAGAAAGAGATAATCAAATGGCTGGACGCTGGGGTAGTCTACCCAATTGCTGATAGTTCATGGGTGAGCCCGGTGCAATGCGTGCCAAAGAAGGGAGGTATGATTGTGGTCAAGAATGAAAAGAACGAGCTCATTCCAACAAGAACAGTAACCGGATGGAGGGTATGCATGGATTACAGGAAACTAAATAGTGCCACGTGCAAAGACCATTTCCCTATGCCTTTTATTGATCAAATGCTTGATCGGCTAGCAGGAAAGTCCTTTTATTTTTTCCTTGACGGATACTCCGGTTATAATCAGATCAACATAGCTTTGGAGGACCAGGAGAAGACAACGATCACATGCCCATATGAACATTTGCTTTCAGTCGAATGCCATTCGGCTTATGCAATGCTCCAGCTACCTTCCAGAGATGTATGATGTCTATCTTCTCCGATATGGTAGAGGATTTCCTTGAGGTTTTTATGGATGATTTTTCGGTAGTCAGTGAAACTTTTGAGCATTGTTCGAAGAATTTGAAACAAGTGCTAAAGCGATGTGAAGAGACAAACCTTGTATTAAATTGGGAGAAATGCCACTTCATGGTAGATGAACGTATAGTTCTGGGACATAAAATCTCAAGCCGTGGCATAGAGGTGGACAAGGCTAAAACAGAAATCATCTCTAAGCTTCCTCCACCCACATCCATAAAAGGTGTCCGTAGTTTTTTGGGGCATGCTAGATTCTACAGACGGTTCATTAAGGACTTCTCAAAGATTGCAAACCCAATGTGTAAACTCCTTGAGAAGGATGCCAAGTTCGTCTTTGATGAGAAATGCCTCGCAACTTTTGAGGAACTGTAGACAAAGCTCACCACGGCACCCATTATTGTCACACCTGATTGGTCATTGCCTTTTGAGCTTATGTGTGACGCCAGCGGTGTTGCTATTGGAGTTTTGTTGGGACAAAGATACAATAAAGTTCTTCACCCAATATACTATGCTAGCAAGACACTTAATGGGGAGCAGATAAATTACACTGTAACCGAGCAAGAATTGTTAGCCATTGTGTATGCGTTCAAGAAGTTCCGTGCTTATTTATTGGGCTCTAAAATGATTGTGTACATGGATCATGCAGCTCTCCGTTATCTGATGGCGAAGAAAGATGCAAAGCCACGACTAATCTGATGGGTTTTACTGCTGCAAGAGTTCCATTTCGAAGTTATGGATCGCAAGGGAACACAAAACCAAGTGGCAGATCACTTATCTAGACTTGAAGAATCAGGGAGACAAAAAGAAGATCTGGAGATAAATGACTCATTTCCAGATGAACATATACTGGTGGTATCCAATTCATTTGCATCGTGGTATGCAGACATCGCCAAGTACATTATCAGCGATCTTATTCCGGAAGGGTTGGAATCATACCAACGGAAGATGTTCTTGAGGGATTGTCGCAACTATTATTGGGAAGAGACTTTCTTATTCCGTGTCTATGCGGATAACATAATTAGAAGATGCGTGCCTAAGGAAGAGATGCTACAGATTCTGAAAGCTTGTCATGACTCACTGGTTGGGGGTCATCATGAGGGTAATAGAACGGCAGCAAAGATCTTGGAGTGTGGTTATTATTGGCCGACTATTTATCAGGACGCTAATCAGTTGGTGAAGTCGTGCGACCAATGCCAACGACAGGGACCAATTTTTAGGAGGCATGAGATGCCTATGAACTTTGTGATGGAAATCGAACTATTCGATGTTTGGGGTATTGACTTCATGGGCCCTTTCATAAGCTCATGTGGGATGAAATACATCCTAGTGGCTGTGGACTATGTGTCCAAATGGGTAGAAGCCGTTGCCTTACTAAACAACGAAGCTCGGAGTGTGACTGCATTTCTAAAGAAGAATATTTTCACCCGGTTTGGCACCCCGAGAGCCATTCTCAGTGATGGGGGTTCGCACTTCTGTAACAGAGTCTTTAAAGGTCTCCTTGACAAGTATGGGGTTAAGCATAAGGTTGCCACACCTTATCATCCACAATCGAGCGGTCAAGTTGAGGTATCCAACAGGGAGATAAAGAGCATTCTAGCAAAGACGGTGAACGCGAACAGGACCGATTGGTCAAGGAAGCTAGATGATGCTCTATGGGCGTACCGTAGAGCTTACAAGAGTCAAGGAAGCTAGATGATGCTCTATGGGCGTACCGTAGAGCTTACAAGACCCCTATCGGTACATCCCCTTATCGTTTAGTCTTTGGAAAAGCGTGACATTTACCCGTAGAACTCGAGCATAAGGCTATGTGGGCATTAAAAAGATTAAACATGGACTTGGCGGAGGCCGGAGCTCTAAGTCTAGCACAGTTAAATGAAATGGAGGAATTTCGTCTTCATGCTTATGAGAGTGCAGCAGTATATAAAGAACGAATGAAATTCGTCCATGACAAAAAGATCTTAAAACGAGAGTTTAAGGCAGGGGATCTGGTATTGCTGTTCAATTCAAGACTAAAACTATTTCCGGGGAAACTGAAGTCTAAATGGTCTAGACCATTTAAAGTTGTTGATGTCTCTCCGTTTGGAGCTGTTGAATTAGCATCGGAGGATGGGCTCCGAACTTTCAAGGTAAATGGGCAAAGAATCAAACACTACTTGGGAGTAGATGGAGAGAAACATTTGGTAGAGCAGCTGGCTCTAAAGGATGATCCAATCCCTATCATGGAATGATTGCATAGGCATCTTAGCCACGTCGTGTCGCGACGTTAAATCAAGCCCTTCATGGGAGGCAACCCATGTGTGGTATCATTTGCTTTTGTTTGTGTTGTATTTTTATTTAGAATTCAATATCACATTTGTACTTAGGGCTATTTGAAGGGTTTTAGAATGCAGGAATGTGACGAAAGGACACAGGAATTGAAGAGGAGTGCTTGAAACTGCAGAAAAACATCAAGGTAAAAAATGCTGCACAAATGCTATCGCCTTTAAAATATGCGAACCGCATTTGTGCCGCAAACTGAAACAGAAACTTGAGTAAATATAGCTGGCATAAATGCGACGAAGCTCAAAAGTTCAAGGTTCGCATTTAAGTTATGCGAACCGCATTCTCACCGCAAACAGAGACAGAGAATTCATCTCAAAAGTTTGATATAAATGCAGTGAAAACTCCTATTATGCGGTTCGCATTTCCATTATGCGAAACTTAAATCATCGCATCATTGCCAGGTACGTGTTCGCATTCCTTCCTCTTCTAAATCCTTCAATCTAAGTATATATATATTAGAAAAGAAAAACAAAACAAAAAAAAAAGAGAAGAGAAAGCGGTAACGGAGAAACATCACCGACGGGCATCATCGGAAAAGTAACGGGCAAGCTTACCAAACACCAAGGAGTTGATTAACAGTGATTCTAAGTCCTAAAATCTTCTTCATAAGGTACGTTCGACCTTTGTTCCTTGTTAAAGTGTAATTTTGCAAGATTAGGATTAATGTTTCATTGAAGTTTTTCGATTCTTTGGGATGGAAGACAGAAATCTAGGGTTTTCTTGCTTGAGGGATGAACATACTTGTATATTTTAAGGTATTTGCGGTCCACAAAATCAAAATGTGGACTGCACTTTGACCGCATCCCTAAACCCTAGGCATCTGAGGAAGACAACATATGCGGTGACTCCGCGATCGCATAATCGATATGCGGACCGCAGACCCACCGCAAACACGGCTAGAACATTTGGTTTGCACCGGTGAACTCTGCGGTGAATATGCGATCGCATATCTCACTTTGCGATGAGTATGCGATTGCATTTGTGTGTATCCAACAGGCTTATGCTCGAAGGCAATCTGCGATGGATTTGCGATTCACATAATGTTTATGAGATTCGCAGAATCCACCACAGAATGCCATCTACCTGTCACTCATAAGAATGCGACATGTTTGCGGTTCGCATAGTAGTTATGCGACCGCAAACCACGCCGCATTTCTGTATCTCTTTCTTCAGTTTTCCTGTTTTACTTTTCTCTAATGATGATAATGTCGCTTACATATCCTATTCATGCAGATATGGCAACCAAAAAGCACTTCGTAAAGAAACGACCAGCTTCCGCTTCTACCTCAGCCCAACCCAAACGGGTAAGAGTGGAATCAAATAGGCAAAGGACCTCCCAGTCTGATGAGGAGGAATGCTTACCGGAAGTCGATTTAATGGCTGAGGCCTGAAGGAAACGAGGTGATGACCTTCAGCTTCGATTTGGGTTGAAGGTTCAAGATCCTTGTTCAGGGAAGGGCTAACAAAGAGAAGAATTTTGGGGGAGAAAAAGTTAAGCTTGAACGGGCTACAGGACCAGTACCCTCATGTTCTCGAAAACATCAAAACGAGAAAATGGGAGTACTTCACTACGGATCCCAAGGAATATAATGAGTCAATGGTCCGAGAATTCTATGCGTCTTACGGAGCTTCACGAACAGGGTATCATAGACGCCACAGAATATTCACCGGCATCATCCACGTTCGGGGTAAGGCTGTGTTTTGTGACAGCGAGCATATCAATGAACTCTACTTTCCCGAGTGGGAATCAGGCACAGGTGAGTACGATGCAAAGTACTCCAACAGAGAACACGAACGTGGATGGATTGCATCCGTAATTGCCACGGGGACTCCTGCCTGGATTAACCCTGGAAAGAAAATCTACAAAGAAGACCTCACAAGGGAGGGCAAATATTGGCTAAACTTTGTCACCTCCCACTTAATATCTTCCAGGAATGAAACGGATATCGGCATTGAGAAGGCACTTCTCATTGCCTGTATTATGACTGGTATTAAAATTGATGTGGGGAGCCTTATTTTCCAGGAAATTGGCATCTGAGCTACGCAGCGGGCCACATCACTTCCCTTCCCGAGTTTGATCACAACCCTCTGCCAAGAGGTGAATGTTCCTTTCTTACCACAACAAGACAAACTCGGTAAGTCTACGAGAGATATTGATATCACTCGTATAAGTGATTCGGTTGCCCCACCAGTGACCCCAATTGAGGACATTGACTCCCAAAATCTCCTTTCTCCCCAAGATCCAGAAACCTCCACTGCTGCTGATGAGACTGCACCCCCATCTACCACTGGTCCATCTTCCTCACCAATGCCAACCATTTCAAGACTCGGTCTAATTGCACATCATGCAAATTCCAAGGTGGAACAACTCTTGAAAACCCTGCCCCACCTGATTAAATAGGCCCTGACTCCGATTCAAACATTAGAACCACTCTCCAACAATAACAATCATTGTTCGGAGATCGGTTGCACAAGCTTGAGTCTAGGGTTGAACAGATTGAAGGAGGTGAGGTGAGGGGTTTACCCCAGCTACGGGAGGAAGTAAAATCCATGAAGACCGAACTCCAGAAGATGCAAAATCTGGAGTTCGACATATCATCTCTCCTCCCCACCGAGGGTGACCAGGGTGCTGGCAGTGATGCACCAGACTTGGGCCTGGACTTGACGAAACTAATGGCAGACATTGCACCTTTGTCTACTAAAGTATCTCATCCTCCCGCTCCTCCAGTACGGGTAGACATCACTAATGACGAGACATTGGGGGGGTCATCAGAATTCGAGGGGGAAGAATTAGAGGATGTAAGTTCAGGGTCCGATGAAGGTGATGACGCCAAGGACAATGACAAAGCAATTTCTGTGCCAACTGTGGAGGAAGAAGAATAGCAAGCAGACATTGAGAGGGCCATACAGCAATCACTAGCGGAAATGGCTGCCCCTGCACACTCATCAGCCACACAGCCACCAGTGGGCGAAGCTAGCAGCTCAGCGGCCCCACAACCTGTTCCAGATCAGTCCCACATCCCTCCTGCAGCTCCGGAGGAGACCTAGGCTACTGCATCTCTTCGCGCAAATGCACCCCAGGGAGCCCTTTGCACTCTATATTTTTTTCTTATGCATTGGGGACGATGCATGATTTAAGTTGGGGGTGGTAGCCTTATCTGTGTATCTGTGGATTTGATTTCTTTTCGGGCATGTTTAGTGACATTGATAACTATACATTATGTAGTAATGATTAATGACTTATGTATATATGCTGTTGTAATTAAATAGTTAGTGAAATGAAGTTCCTAAATAAAATCCCCTTGTTTTTTCTTCCGCCGGGTTCTTTTTCAAGGGTGTAATAGTAGAACCGGGTTTATGAATATGAGATATATTGACCGGGATGGTAAATTTGTTCAGTATCAAGTATGTAAATCTGTGTGTAGATTATACCCTTCCTAACAAATCAATTATGTGAATTTGAGGATCACTCGGTAACTCTAGGTCTACCTAGAATCGTGTATGTATACATGAGGAAAGCCTCGAGTGACCAAATGTGAACTCTAAAGCTGTAAACTATGTTAACCGAACAATGTGTGTGCCAATGTGTGTGAGCTCCTTGTTTAGATAGTTCTTGTGTTCACTTCTGCCATCTAGAACTTGCCCGGTTGGTTTTTCAATGCATAGTATATGTACACTGAGTTGGAGAGATGATCTTAGGCTTTTTTTGATTATTTATGAAACATTTCTATCCTTTTCAGCCTACCTGTGCATAATTAATGTCACTAGTACCCTATTTGAGTCTTTTAGCCTTTTCCTTGGCCTCCGCATTACAAACCTGTCCCATTCGTAAAACATGTTCTCTTTTGAACCCGTTCCTCCTTGAACATTGAGAACATGGCTAAAAGTTTAAGTTGGGGGTGTGGGTCAACATGGAAATGGGCAAGGCTGTGAAATAAAGGTGGGAACCCGTACCTCAAAGTGCTCATGTGAATTTATGAAAGCTCCAAAAAGAGAGAGAAAAAGAAAGAGAAAAGAAACAAAAAAAAAATGTTGTCATAAATAGTTATGTATGTATTGGCAATAATGGAGCTTGGGATTGGAATAGAGAGATATGCAAGGTGGGTCCAATGTGGGAACTTAACATCATTAAGGCTATGGGGTCGAAAAGAAACCAAAGGTTAAAAGAAAGAAGAATGTAATTAGTGTTCAAGGAGGAAGTAGCCACTAGTATCTAAATATATATCCTACCCTTCCTTAAACCGACATTACAAGCTTACAAAGTCCTTATGTGATCTCCAACCGAGTATTCTTATAACTAGGCGATGAATTAAAATAAGGGCAAGCCTATGGTATGGCATGTGGTGATACTTGAAATTTTGTTCTGAGAGTGAGTGTACTTGCACTTTAGTCCCTTTGTATTGTTATGATAAATATTGTGAGAGTGGGACTTTCTTTCCAGTGAGGGCACATACACTGCTAGGTTGATAGTAAGTTGAGATTTGAGTGAGGCATAAGTGTATTCAGTTGAAGGTAGCCTTTAGTTACTTTGTTGAGGCTCAAAGTTCACTAACTGATTGGTTGTGTTTGAATATATTGATAATTCAAGGAGGGTATAGTACTCAAAGAGTTATACTTGAGATACTAACAACAAACACCATCCACGGTCAGTATTGTTTCATGTTTGATAAGTAGAGTCTAGACTAGGATAGTATCGTTTTAGTTGCTTGAGGACAAGCAAGAGTTTAAGTTGGGGGTGTTGATGTGCCGGGTAATTTCGGCACATTTTGATACTACTTGCTTAAAGTTTAACTTGTTTTATGTGCAAATTCTCATGATACTTACCTAATTTTAGTGTATTTGCAGTATATCGAGTGTAAGGACCCAGAAGTACGGAAAAGAGTTCAAAAAGCCAGCTGAAGACAAGAAAAGAAGTTAAGAGCATCGCATATGCGAGTATGCGGTCGCAAACAGAAAATGCGAATCGCATATTCTACAAGTAGATCGCAGACAAAGACAGAACTCTAGGCCAATCTTCATGTCGAGAATGTAGTCGCATATGCGACCGCAAAACAGGAATGCGAACCGCGAAATAACAAGGTGAAATCGCAAACACAAACAGAGTTTTGGGTGAAAATCATAGTGAAGAATGCGATCGCATATCGCAATCGCATAATCAACATGTGAACCGCGAACCAAAACGCGATGAGGGCAAAATTTTCTGGTGGAATTTGCGACGGACGATGATGATCTGCGGTCCACATTTCTGTTCTGCGACAGAAATGCGGTCCGCATTATTACAATAGGGGCAAATCAGACCGAAATTTGCTTCGGGTTTTGGGCCTCTATAAATAGGTTTTATAGGGTTTTGTAAAGGGAGTCTTGTCAGAATTTAGAGTACAAAGTACGGGCAATTAACTATTTGAATTCTTAGAAGCTTTTTGGGATCAAATACCTTCTATTTTTGTAAGATGATGTCAATTACTATTCTTTGTTCTTTAATTATCAGCGTGTGTAGCTAAATTCAAATGCTGAGGTTGTGAACCCTAGATGGGTAGAATGTTGTTGAGATCTTGATATTGAATCTGACTTCGAAAGAAGCTTGATATTTATTTATTTCTTGTTCTTCAATTAATCGTTAGTGGTTGCAAACATTAACGGACGCCAGTTAACTCTATCTTATCTTGGAAAAGTGAGATAGAATTTGGTAGAAATAAATAACAAAGACTGAAGGCTTTAAACCTTGTTTAATAAAATCGCTTAGGAATAAGTAGGTTTTAATTTGGCGTTTAATTGGTTGTTCTTAAGCATAACTCTTTTGTATTCGGGAGAATCATAGAGAGGATACATTATCCAATTATTGGGAAATATTGGATAGTAAATTAAACATCAATTGCATATCAAGAAAGGTACTCAATATTAATATCAAGAACATTCTACTACATTAAGGGGGACACAACCTTGGTTTCTTAAATTCATATTTTTCACATTCATACTATCAAAATTAGTTTTCAGTTTTCGTTTATATACATTTAATACTCTTTTATTCTATTTGACGTACTTGATAGAATTACGACTTAGTCAAGTATTACATTAATTAGATAATCGTTTCACACCTATTCCCTGTGGGATTCGACCCCAACCTTGTTGGGTTATTATATTTGACATCGACCGCTTTCACTATTATTAAGGTGTAATTTGAGCGTATCATAAACCTGTTGGCATTCATAGAAATTCTAATCGAGGTCACATGTCTGCGACCCTTGCTAATGTCTTTGAAGCTCTAATTGCAACTTTTAGTCTATAATCCTGTTAATATCCTGATAATGATATCTCTCTCGTCGTTTTTTAAGGAACTCAATTAAAGTGGTTAACTGGTTTCTCTATTAATACCCTTAGAGGTTGTCAATAAGGACTGATAACCTATATACATGCTAGAAATTAAGACTTGGTCATGAATGGGATGTATCCATACTCATGAATTTCACTATTTTATCCTTAAGGTGCTTGATCACAAGTGTTTGGTTTTCTAAATGTAAATATGTTAGCAGAATTGCCTCTATATGTGTTTGAAGCCTTGAACTTTAGAACTGTTCAATATATTCACTTGATGTTGGAGATATAGTTATGTTGATAAAACAGTTTCCCTTTGTGTTCCTTATGTTATCCTGTTAAGAAGGACATACTCTTGTAGTGGTGTTATGATGAAAGTGCCTCATTGGCACTTAAACCTATAGAGAAGAATGAGTCATTAATAGTTAAGGATATTTGGTAGTAGAGTTTGACGCTTGATTGAGCTACTCTCTCCGGGACAAGTATCGCCCTGGGCCTTGAGACCATTGGGAACTTTGAAGTGTCGGTGAATTCAAAGGGGGCCTTGACCTTGGGTGGGACTCTCTCCTTAGCCCTTAATTCATTGACACCCGTTACTCTCTTTGGGTTTAGTATTTAATGATAACGAAAGATTTTCAACGTTTATCATTTGCTATACATAGCCACCACATTAGTGTGACCTTCCTACTGTTTAGATGTGTTGTTGATGACTTTTTCTTTATTTTTGCTTGCAATTTTTTCTTCTTCACGTATGAACGTGTATTGGGTATTATTCTCTAATGATTTTCTCTTTTCTTTGAACATGTATAATTGTTTGAGCCTGTTGAGTTCTTGAGGAACTCACGCCCAAGTCCAGCTTTGCTGTGTTTTCTTAAAATTCGACGTCCGTCATTGCCCGTTATTGCTACTGCTAAGCCTGTATCTTTGATGTCCAAAATCAAGAGTCCAATCTTCTTCTTTACTCCTTTACTGTTACTACTTCTCTAACTTAAATGCATTGCTTTGTTATTTTGTTGCACTCTTGTTGTTTCGCACATATATACTACAATTATCTTATTGAATTAGATGCCTTACTTTATGCCTTAAATCATGTGAACGACTTAGGCAAGCCTTAAAGAACCTAGGATTAAAAAAAACATTAGTTAGTAACTAGTCCCACATTCGCTAAGTATAAGTTATTTGTACCATTAATCCACTATGCTTTGCTAACTTTTTCTTAAAACATTTTGAAGTCCAAAGGCTTAACAAGAGAAGGCAGCTCCTCTTTCAAAAAGAAAATATCATATTTGAAACGCAAGTTTTGACCTTCTAAAGGGAAATCAAATTCATTTCGAAAATAAGATGTTGCCGCCCCAAGTAAAGATTTTCAAACGGCCCCCTTCAAATATTTAAAAGCCAAGGTATATCTTCGGCTCAGTTTCATAGAATTTTTCTTGAGTAATATAAACCTCCATGCTAATTAAAAGACAAAACGTTTTATAGCTTAGCTCCTCTTTTTCACATGTTTTCATACAAACATCATATATACCTTTAAGCTCTTTTCGAGCATATATGCACTAGCATGATTTTTTTTAAGACTCTTCTTTAAATTCATGCTCTTTAAAATTACATTCTTCCCTCATATGAATCATTCCCTAATATAAGGTAAGCTTTAGAACATTAGTTAAGGCATAGTACAAAGAATTGATTCAAAATATAGTATAAGTCCTTGGATCTACCTCAGGTAGATTTTAAGGGGTGCCTAACACCTTCAGTGGCGACTCTCTTTCATCAACAACGGACAAACCACAAGTTGAATCTTGCTTTGACTAGTACAAAATGGGGTGTAACAGATATGGACTTAGGTTATGGCACGAGGTTTTTGCTATGTAGTTGTTATAATTATGGCACGTGAGTTGTCCATGCGATTATTATCATTATTGGCATGTGAGTTATCCGTGTAGCGCAAGAGTTGTCTGTGTGGTTGTTATTATTATTGGCACATGAGTTTTATGTGCAGCACGTGAGTTGATCGTGCTGTCATGGCACGTGAGTTGTCTGTGCCGCATATGGATATGAATCCATCCCCCTAAGGTCTCCCTCTCATGTTTCTCCCTTGATAATGTATATGCATTTTGTGAGAAACCGATAGGTTTCTGGTTGATTGTGATGTGGGATCCTACATGAATGAGTTATTCAGCATAAAGGTGGAAGTTTGGCCATTTAAGTGATCTTTTGTTTGTATTCATACATTTACATGTTGTATTTACGCATATCATCTCTATATGCTAGTTGACGCATTTTGTATATGCACGAGACTTCTTTGTGAATTGTTGGACACTAGAAGAGTGTCGAATTAAAGTAAAAAAAGAGTTATCATTATACATTGATATGTTGGACCCATGTAAAGGTTTCTTAAACATGCCATATGGAAATTTGATATATAGACATTGTACATTCATGTAGGAGTAGTTGGGTACATACAACTTGGTGTATGTCTCTTTTATGTTCGTAGTTAGTGCAAGTTGTATCTTTTTTGACTTGTTTAATTGGAATAGCATGTTTATTATCTTTTTTCAGTTCTACACCTTTATTTGTAATATCCACTGTTCTATGACTGTTTCATGGATACTTTTATGCTCTCTATATATATGTTATTGAGCTACACTATTATGTGAGTATCTTTTGACTTAAAAACCTCGTTACTACTTCACCTGGGTTAGTGAAAATACTTACTTAGTACATTGAGGTTGGTTGTACTCATACTATATTTCTGCACCTTGCGTGCAGATATTTGGAGCTTAGCTGTTGTGGATGATGGAGGCTAGCATTGAAATTGTACCAGCATTCCAAAAACAAGCTACCATTTGTTTAAGGTAGTTTAGGATTTGTAATTCTGTTTACGTATATTCCAAACAGATGTCGTATTTTCTTCATACCATCATGGTAAATCTAAATGTTAGTGGCTCATGACTTGTACTACTAGTCCCTAGGTTTGTCGTATTGATTTCACTCATCTTATTTATTGCTTATTGATGATCTTTCATTTTAGTTGTTATTTATTGTTTGTCTTACTAGCATATTGGGTTAGGTATCATCACGACTAAGTAGAATTTTGGTCATGACGTGGAATTGGTTTTCATAAATATGATTTTGGGTGCATCATATGGTTTGGTTCTCGGTCGGGTTGTGCATCCGGTGCCGATTGTGAATTTGGGTCGTGATAATGTAATCAAAAAGTACTTTTTTGTCTCTGATTGTGTTAAGAGTTTCATAATTGTAAAAATTAAGTTATTTTATATCTAATTATATTATTTATGATAATGTGCATTTATATTTTGGTATATAAAGAAGAATGCTTGATTAAAGGATAATAGAAATACTATTGTATACCGAAAGAATCAAATATTGTTTTTCAAAAAAAATTATTTCTCTATTTTTTTGTTTTTACTAATATAATTAAATTGTATAAAATTTACGGCTTTTAATTCTATAACCGGTTATAAATCTAGAATTAAGAATAAGGAAAGTAGAAGAAATCTATTCTGTAGACTACTTATAGTTTCTACTTAGTCTGTCTCATTTTTTTATTTTTACTAAGATACAATTAATTGGTTATAATTCCATGACAAAGTATTAATAAAGCAAACCCACAATACATAATGACTACATTTTACTTATTCTATATGGATTTTTTCATTTTTTTTTATAATAATTGTCTTTTATAAATTATTGTGTTACATAATTCAAATAAAAGAAATTGCACAGATATATAAGAAAGGGTTTAATGCATAAAATATAGTTAATTTAAAACTTCTAAATATTAGTAGAAAACTTATTGTCGGGGGAAAAAAAAAGTTCTATCGTATGATATAAGACGTCCAATATAAATCAAATTGGTAGTTTTGTTAATTATTATTTCCTTGTTTAAATTAAAAATTAATAAGTTAATTATCTAAAATTTGTACAGATATATAAGAAAGGGTTTGATGCATAAACTAAAGTTAATTTAAAAGTCTTAAATATTAGGATAAAATTTAAATTCTCGGGAAAAAAAACTTCTATTCTATGATAGACGTCCAATATAAATCAAATTGATATTTTTGTTAATTATTATATCCTTGATTAAATTAAAAATTAATTAGTTAATTATCTATTCTTTATCTTAGTTTAATAACAAACCTTGACTATCAAAATATGAATTTGAAAGTGCATGTCTAGATTATTTATATCTAATTTTGTACCATAAATATTGGATGCAAATATATACTACGAAATATACTGATTTTGAATTTTAAAATATTAGTACTTCTTAATTAGTTCAATAAGAAAAAAAATTATTAACCAAAATTTTAGCTTACATCAAGTCCTCAATATTAAGAAAATAATTAACTAACTATTTCATTAAATGACCATTTCTAAATATTAGGGAATTATCATGACCCGAAATCCCTACCATGGGGCCGTGATGGCGCCTAACTCGAATGTCGGGCAAGCAAACATAACAGATAATACAAAAAGAAAGCAATAAATATCTAATTATTGACCGATGACATAACATAAGCTATCCCATAATCCTTGGTGTCTCAAGCACATGAGTGTCTAGATCCAGCTAAATACAAGGTTTGAAATAAATAAAACACTGTCAGAAATGATAGGAAACAGTACAAAGAAATAGAAAATGACTCCAGGGACTGCGAACAGAATGGAGCTCTACCTCGAATCACGGACTAGTAGCTACTAAGTACCTCTCGAAACTTTCCTGGTACCTACGCCAAAATCTAGACAAGAAGTGCAAATGTGTAGTATGAGTTCAACCGACCCAATGTACTTAGTAAGTATCTATCCGAAATCCGACAAGGTAATGACGAGGCTAAGACAAGACATCTACTAAAAACATGCGTGTGTGTAGATATATATAACGGGGTAGGGGTATATAAAAAGGGACAACAACCGGAACAATAAGTACACAATCACCAAGTATGTTTCTTTCCACAATAAGCAATGAAACTGCCAAATTAAACTCACAATTCAAGTACCAAGTAAAAGCAATGGAATCATCAAATTGCACGGCATTACCCTTAGTGTTTTTACTCTCATCCTCACCACATGATATAATAAATGCAACGGCATGGCATCACCATTCGTGCTTTTACTCTCTTCCTCACATGGTATGATAAATCCAATGGCACGACATCACCCTTTGTGCTTTTACTCTCATGCTCACATGATATGATAAATGCAATGGCACGATATCCTCCTTCGTGCTTTTACCCTCATTTTCACATGATATGATAAATGATAATAAAATAATCAAGTGCACGGCATCACCATTCGTGCTTTAATCCTCAAATTTCACTCAATCAATCATAATAATATGTAAATAAGGCATGAGAACAATCTTCGTGTTTTTCACTCTTCCACACCAAGCAACAATAATAACCCAAAGAGTCAAGCAAAGTGGGAAGCAAATTTCAACTTAAACCATGGTGCTATTATAAGCAAACTCAACTTCCAACATCCCAATGTCTTCAAAACGAGCAATAAACACGAAAGCGAATAATTAACAGAATAGCAATCCAACTAAGGTGGAAGGCATAGTAAATGAAACCACACAGTACAATGAGACAATTTTCACCCACATGCTTTAAACCGTGACAATGTATATATACTCGTCACCTTGTATATACATTGTTCCAACACATAATTCATGTAGCAAGTAGACCAATAAGTCCTAATTCCCTCAAGTCATGTTATACACGGCACTTACCTCACGCAGTAACCAAATCAAAAATCAATCATGACATGTCCTTTAGATCAAGCCCCCAAACCAACCGAATCAAGCCAGTTATTGATCAAAAAATTCAAAATAAGCTTTAGAAACTACCCACGAATGAAAAAGGTTCAATTTGGATCATTCTTTAAAAAGTCAACAAATGTCAAGCTGCTTGGTCGAAATTTGATATTCGGACTAAAACCCGATTACCCATTTAACCCCGAGCCCGGTTATGTGATTTATTTCGAAATCCGACCTCAATTTGAGGTCTTAAATCTAAATTTTACAAAATCCTTAAATTCTATTCGAAACTCCTAATTTCCACCATGAAATCCATAGATTTGATATTAAAAACTCATGAAAAGTAATGAGGAATTGATAGGAAATGAATTAGAGTTGCTAACCAATAAATTTGGGAAGAAAAAATTCTTCAGAAATCCCCTCTAAAGTGCTTGAGATTGAAAATGGTGTAAAATGAGCTAAGTCCCATTTTCCCCCTCTTTTACCCAGCTGCAGACGTCGCATTTGCGAATACTTGTTTGCAGATGCGATGTCCGCAAATGCAGAACACTAATCGCAAATGCGATCAGTGCATCAGGTCCCAGATGTCGCAAAAGTGATAAATACTCTACATTTATGAAGCTCCCATCCATCACAATTGCGGAGCATGCTTCACAAATGTGAAAACCTTCCTACCAGGCACTATGTCGCAAATGCAACATTGAGATCACAAATATAGTCTTAGCTCAGTGCGCAAATGCGGACTTCTCTTCGCAAAAGCAAAGAACAAGACCCCAGCTCAATTTCAATCATTTGAGCACAATGCATCCGAAACTCATCCTAGCCCCTGGGACTCCAAACCGAACATGCACACAAGTGTAATAAAATCCTATGAACTTGCTCCTACCTCAAATCATCAAAATAACATCAAACAACAAGAATCGATCATCAAAACTCATGATTTTTAACTTTAAAAGTCATTTTCACTATGAACCTATCAGAATCATCAAAATACCGATCTGAGGTCGCTTACCAAGAATGTTCACCGTGGTCAACTGTAGCCTCATTTTAAGTCAAAATAATTTATTTTCTTTAAAATTTCACATAAAAGCTTTTCAAAAAGCGACTCGGACCATGCACGCAAATCAACAACATTAAATAAAGCTATGGGAGGTCTCAAGACACTAAAATTAAGGCTAGTACTCAAAACGACCTATCGAGTCATCATATTCTCCACCTCTAAAAGAAACGTTCGTCCTCAAATGGCTAGTAAATATGGGGATATCTACTCCGTATATCGGACACGGACTCCCATGTAGCCTCCTCGATCAACTGACCTCTCCGTTGCACTTTCGCAGAAAGAAAACTTTTAGATCTCAACCAATGAACAAGAAAACTCTTAGATCTCAACTAATGAACTTGTCGGTCTAGAATAGCCACCGGCTCTTCCTCATATGTCATATTTTCATCAAGCTGCAACATGCTGAACTGCAAAACATGTGACCTATCCTCATGGTACTTCCAAAGCATGGAGACGTGAAATACCGGATGTACCCTACTAGGCTAGGAGGTAATGCAAGACTATAAGCAACCTCCCCAACTCTCCCCAAGATCTAGAACGGGCCAATAAACCTCGGGCTCAACTTGCCCTTCTTCCTGAACGCATCACGCCCTTCATAGGTGACACTCGGAGAAGAACCTTCTCACCCACCATGTAAGCAACATATTGAACCTTCCAATCCGCATAACTCTCCTGCCTGAACTGAGTTGTGCAATATCACTCCTGAATCACCTTAACCTTCTCCATAACATCACGGACCAAATCAGTGCCCAACAATGTAGCTTCCCCAGGCTTAAACGAATCAATCAGCAAACGACATTGCCTCCCATATAAGCCTCGTATGGAGCCATCTAGATGCTCGACTGGTAGCTGTTGTTTTAGGCGAACTCCACTAAAGGTAAAAACTGGTCCCACTGACCCTTGAAATCCATAGAGCATGCCCGCAACATGTCCTCCAATATCTGAATAGTGGGCTCGAACTGTCCATCCTATTGAGGATGAAATGCGATACTCAGCTCGACCCGCGTGCCAAACTCACGCTGCACGGCTCTCTAAAAATGCATTGTGAACTGCATGCCTCGATCAAAAATGATGGAAATGGGCACGCCGTGCAGGAGGATAATCTCCCGGATGGAAATTTGAGCCAACCGCTCTAAAGAATAAGAAGTCATCACCAGATAAAGTGTGCGGACTTAGTCAACTGATTCACAATAACCCAATCTGTGTCATATTTCCTCAAGGTTCGTGGTAAGCCCACCACAAAATTCAGAGTGATTCGCTCCTACTTTCTCACCGATATCTCCAATCCCTGAGTCAACCCTCCCGGTTTCTGATGCTCGTACATCACCTTATTGACAATTCAAATACTGAGAGATATAAGCAACAATATCTTTCTTCATTCTCCTCTATCAATAGTGTTATTTCAAGTCACGGCACATCTTCGTGACAGCTGGGTGAATCACTGTGAGCCTCCTCAAAGATAAACTCTCTCAACCCATCAACATTTGGAACACATATACGACCTTGAAGCTGCATAACACCGTCAATACCAATCACAATCTCCTTAGAACCACCCAGTTGCACCGTGTTCTTCAACACTAACAAGTGAGGATCATCAAACTAGCGGTCCTTGATACGCTCTGATAATTGGTAGAAAAGGTATTAAATAATGTGTAAATTATCCCATATTTAGCTCTTGTTTGTGTGGATTTGGATCTTAATCACATTGATTTATGTTAATATAATATGTTTTTATGTGTAGGAATGAGTTAAAAGCAATCGGGGATGAAACCGGGGAAGAAACGAGCTAAAAACAAGAAGAAACGGACAAAGGAGGAAGGCAGCCCACAGGCCAGCGCCCAGCGCTGCCTGTGGCGCTGGAAACAGAGAGCTGCAAAATGTTACTGCCTTCAGTCCCCTTGGGGCGCTGGGCGCTGGCCAGGGGACTGATTTCGGGATTTGTTTCCTACTTCGCCTAGAAGACCCCCAAGTCGACCCCAACCCTTCCTAACTCCTATATAAACACCCCTAAACCTATCTAAGAGGGGAAGAACGTGATTTTGGAGCAAAAGGAGTCCTAGGAACATCAACAACATCAACAAATTCTCAGTTCATCAATTCAATCTAGTATCTTTATTTTAGTTTTTCATACTTAGTTATTTGGTTTTGTTGAACATGAGTGGCTAATCACCCCTTGTTCTGGGGTTGTGATTAGCCATGAATATTGTGTTTCTAACTTGATGATTTCGTTTTAATAGTTAATGTGGATAAGATTGTTTCTTCAATTCTATACTAAAATTGCTTAATTGTTTTGGCCACCAATTAAGTTCTATCAATTATCTATGCCATGTTTGAGAAAACTAAGTTTAGATTAGAATAAGAGTTGAAGAAAGCATGTTCTGAACCTTGTAAAAAGAGCGGATTCGTGGTTAGGATAGGAATATACTTAATCACCATGCTTAATTAGATAATCGTGTTCTTCATGCATTCTTGCTAGATTAATTCCGTAGGAATATAGGCATTAATCTTGTTAGGAATAGGCGAATAGTACTTCGGAAGAAGGCTATGAGTATCATTACCGATTAATTAGCAATCTTACATTAACTATATGAACGATAAGTCAATTAGAACGTAATAGGATTGGAAGTAAATCACAACCCTGGAATCTTTGTTTTATTGATTACAAAATACATAATTGTTCTTTGCAATTCCTAGATTTAAATTAGAATTACAATTTAGAATAAACTATATACTAAACTTGATCTTTGCTTGATTAAGTAACGATATTAGTTGTTATAAAGTAGTTAACTTAAGTCCCTTGGGTACGATAATCCGGACTCATTGTCCTATATTACTTGTCGATCACGTGTACTTGCGTGTGCGTAAGGGAGCAACAGTCGACAAGTACGCGCTTCACCCGGGTTTTGTGTACGAGCATCGATATCACCAAGGCATCGTTATGGGGCTGTACAACCCCTTCTGCATCTTTATCGCCAAAGCATAAGGCTCCTTCCGCCGCATAATCCCGAGTACGTTTTTCTCAAGTGATAGGTATTTTAGTACGCTTCAACACCGGGCCTTGGGATGCATCTACCCCTCCGATTATCATGTTGATCGTATGCTGAGGTTCTTCTTGATTTGTTGGCCTGTTTCTGCTTCCGTAATGGTTCTTGGCCCAGTCGCTTAAAAATTACCCAAGATGCTCGTTGTCGAGCAACCGAGCTACCTCCTCCCTCAACTGCCGACAATCTTCCGTCTTATGTCCATGTGTACCATGGTACTTACATATTAAGTTGGGGTCTCTTTTGGCCGGGTCCGATTGCAGCGGCCGAGGCCATTTAGTATCTTTAATGCGACCAATGGCGGATACGAGAGTCGCTGAATCGACATTGAAGTTGTACTCGGACAGTCGGGGCGCTTCTCGGTGATTAGCGGCTCTTTCGAAGTTATTTCTTGGCAACGGTCCTCGATTCCTTTGGTTAGGATCGTTCCTTCTCTCCTGTCTCGGGGACCTTTGTGTTCCCGGGATGGCCATTCGATCGCCAGAGTACGGTCGATGTCTATCTCTATTCGACCTTGGCTCTTGATAATTATCTCTTAGGGTCCGATCATGAGTTCTGATAGGATAAGCGGATCCCGAGGGGACTCTGAGCTGATCATCTTCGACCCTAATCTTTGACTGATATCGATTGTGTATGTCCGCCCAAGTGGCAGCCGGGTATTCGATCAAACTCTGCTTGAGCTGTTGAGAAGCCGTTGAACTTCGGGTATTGAGTCCCTGAGTGAAAGCTTGTACGGCCCAATCATCGGTGACCGGCGGTAGGTCCATTCGCTCCATTTGAAAGCGAGAAACAAACTCTCTCAGCATCTCATTATCTCTTTGTCTGACTTTGAATAAGTCCGACTTCCGTGTCTCGACTTTAATGGCACCTGCATGAGCTTTGACGAAAGTGTCTGCAAGCATGGCAAAGGAGTCGATGGAGTTCGGGGGCAAGTTGTGGTACCAAGTCATTGCTCCTTTTGACAAGGTCTCCCCGAATTTTTTCAGAAGAACGGATTCAATCTCGTCATCTTCGAGATCGTTCCCCTTTATGGCGCATGTGTACGCCGTTACGTGCTCATACGGATCAGATATCCCGTTGTACTTGGGGATTTCTGGCATGCGGAACTTTTTTGGTATAGGTTTTGAGGCAGCGCTTGACGGGAAAGGCTTTTGTACGAATTTCTTTGAGTCTAAGCCTTTCAACACTGGGGGTGCTCCTGGAATCTGGTCCACCCTCGAGTTATATGTTTCCACTTTCTTGTCGTTGGCTTCAATTTTCTTTTCGCCCGATTCGACTCGCTTGGTCAGCTCCTCGAGCAACTTCATGATTCCAGAATTTATCCCCGACCCGCTTTCATCCGGCTGCGCTGCGGTCGGTTCATTTTCGGGAACAACTCCTCGAGAAGAACCGGCTTCGACCCTGTCCGAAGCCTCACTGCGATTTTGCAATTGGGCGATGGCTGCTTGCTGGGCTTATAGCATGTCGAATATCATTTTGAGACTGATTCCGTCCCCTTCATTATTTTGAGTTGTTGAATGGTGTTCTCTCTGAACACTGTCCGACGGACCAGAAGTTTGGTCCACATTGACCGCCATTTGAGAGTTAGCGTCGGTTGGAACCTTATTACCGAGCATCACATTGTTGTTTTCGCCCTGGTGGTCGAACTCGTCATTGATGGACTGTGAGTGCGACATGACTATATTATATCCTGAAAGCAAAAGATTCTGCGAAGAACAAGCGTAAAATAGTGTGTGACAGAAATTTGTATCAAGCGTTCACTATTATCCTTAGCCCCACGGTGGGCGCCAAACTGTTTACCCTAAAATATGAGTAACAATTGAATTTATACGTGGTATTAAGGATACGTGACTCAGCCTGATACAATTTAAGAATGAACGATAAATAAGGACTGATTTAAATAAGCAAAAGAATAAGCAAACCACTAGGGTTGAGCGACTTGGCCGTAACGAAATGAGCAATAAAGAAAATAAATGGTTTGTGAGGAAGATAGCCAAAAAATGATCATTGTATTACTAATAGTGTCCTATTTTTTATACAATAGAATTGAGTTATTTTTATAGGAGGGAAAAAAGAATTCTATATAAGGTAAAAGACCTAATTATAGGGTAAAAAATCCCTAAAAGTACTGGATTCAACGTCTTTGATGATTGGGGCCGTGATTCACGCCAAGATAATTACATACCACAAGATTTCCGGCCCTTCCGTTACGCGAATCTAATATTTTTACCATAAGATGCTTTTACCCAGACCAGTCTCGACCGCCTCATCTCGAACATTATGGTCTCGAACTTTAAACCGATGATACCCAACCTCGAACTTCCCTTCTCGAAGTGCTGGTCCCGATCCACAATAGGCCGACCACGGATTGTACCCAAAACCGATGTTTCTTATGTGTTCGATTATACCCGACCTCATACACGTTTATGAGTTACTGGTGTTTGCTCTTTCACAACTCTATACTCCTTATCATGAGCTAGTTTTTCTTTCTTAATCTAAAATTTCTTGACTGATTCAGCACTTAGATCGAAACTGAAAATCAAAACCTATCTTCTTCACACGACTTTGAACTTTGTTTGGATTCAAACCCGTTTACTTTGCTCCTAAATGTATTCTTCATAAAAGAAAAGAAAAACTAATTAGAGAATACCGAAATGCAAATTGTAGAAAGCAAAAAATGTCAAAACAATATGCAAAAATGCAGAAAATGCCGAAAAGTTGTGCAGAAATGCATAAACTGTAGAAACGCAGTACATAAATGAAGAAATACTGAAACGCTGTGCAGAAATCCAAAAATAACATGCAAAAATGCCAATACATTGTGCAGAAAATGCATAAATGCAGAAATACTATGCAGAAATGCTGAAACACTGTGCACAAATGCAGAAACTGCAGAAACGCAGTGCAGAATGCATAAATACTGTAAGAAAGCCGAAAGTGCTGAAACTCTGCAGAAACCCAAATAATGTGCAGAAATCCCAATACACTTTGCATAAAATGCAGAAACGCAGATATACTATGCAGAAATACCGAAACAAAGTGCAGAAATGCAAAAACGTTGTGCAGAAACGCAAAAACACTATGCAGAAAGCAGAAAATGCTGATACTCTGCAGAAACGAAAAAAGGATGTGCAGAAATGCCAATACACTGAGTAGGAAATGCAGAAATGCAGAAATACTGTACAGAAATGCCGAAACAATGTGCAGGAAGTAGAAAATACTGAAACGCTGTGCAGAATACCAATACACTGCAAAACATACAGAAATGCAGAAATACTATGCAGAAATACCGAAACACAGTGCAGAAATGCAGAAAATGCAAAAACATTGTGCAGAAACGCAAAAACACTGTGCAGAAAGCAGAAAATGCTGAAACGCTGTGCAGAAACCCAAAAATAATGTGCAGAAATGCCAATACACTGTGCAAAAAATGCAGAAATACAGAAGTGCTGTGTAGAAATATCGAAACGCTGTGAAGAAATGCAGATAATGTAGAAACACTGCAGAATCGCAGAAATGCTATGCAAAAACACAGAAATTGCCGAAACGATGTGCTATGAGATATGCTCATGGTCCGAAATAGATTGAATCCATCAGTTGCGAAGCCAAGTCTCAAATTGCGAGAATCTTTTGCAAAATCTGGATAAAGGCTATCAAAGTCTTTCCATGTTTGGCTATCGGCAGGATGCCTTAACTTTCCATCTTTGGACCGCTCCTCGTCATGAAACCTCAATTTATCTGCCATGTTTGAACACATAAATAGCCTTTTGAGTCTAGAAATTAACGGAAAGTGCCTCAAAGTTTTAACAGCAACACAATGAGCTATTTTGGAAGACTCAAGCTCGCTATCTTCTTCGGGATATTCAATGTATCGAGAAGCTCCACAAATATGGAAATATTCATCACTTTATGATCATTCCAAAATAGCATGCAGTCATTGGGACATGCATCAATTTTCTTATAACCAAGGCCTAGGTTCTTTACAAAAGACTTGGCTTTGTTGCAGAATAAAGGAATGTTGAACTCGGACATCGCCTCTACTTTAAGAGGGAAGTAAAAGACTCATTGCTCCATCCATGTAGACACTTCAACAAATATAGACGGATCGTGAATGATAATTTAGAGAATCCTTTACAACCAGGATATAATACTTGGCTTGCCTCATCAACTAAGTTATAGAATTTTTGGCATCTTCATTTTGGCATTCATAAACTCCTTCTTGTGCAACAACTCTAAATTGATCATTCAACAAACCATCAATATCATCATACGAGTTACCTTCATCCATAATCATCATCCATTGGAATTTCCCATTCCCCATGATTAATCCATATTGTATAACCTTTAACGAAATCGTAGCACGTTAGTTGACCATATACTACATTCCTTTGACGCCAAGGGATGTTATAACACTTTGCACATGGGCATTGAATTTCTTTGCCCTGAGGATCTCAATCAGAATAAGTAAAGTCCAAAAAATATTGAACACCAGCAATATACTCTTTGCTATACCTTGATAAATCCATCCAAGCGTTGGACGGATCATTTCAAAACCTAAAATCAATGGTGATATTAGATTTCAAAATATAGATTTCATTTAAGCATTAAATATACTTGACAAATATACCCTAAAAAACACGAGTAATTTTTCAAAATCGATTGTTGTATAGTAATAAGCTAGTAGCATAATAAAAAAAAAATAAAGAGAATAAGAATCTCTTACCTAGTCATGACACTTATCTTAAGCCAAACCCAACTTCAAGTTCACCACAACTAATCTAGCAGAGGCTTTAAAAGTTATATAAAGTTATACATATAAAATTTATCGAGTAATCTACACATGAAAATATAGTTTCATTATACTTTCATGCTTATGTGCTAGATGGTGGTACGACGATTGATAACTTGTGTTTTCTATGTGGCAATCATAATATGTTATTACGAATGAGCGAAGCATGTTAAAAATATAATATGTTGTTAGAAATGAGTGAAGCATGTTAAACATGTAAACCAGGAAACATAAGAACAAATCTCATACTGTCATAATTTAAATTATGTGTAGTGCTGAAGGTAAAGGATACAGAAGTAATGTGGCATTATCCACATATAAATTTACAACCAACTACGCAATTTCACATGAAGAACAGCTTGCAGTCAAGTTCGCAAAATGGTAAAACATAAATCAATCATACCGATGAAACATAGATAACGCCCTACTTGTCAAACTTTTATGTATAATTAGTTCGAATACAAATTCAGTGAACATATATATTGCAAAAAGCGATTAAATCTTAGACGCCCGAAATCAAACAAAAGAGATAACTTATTTTTCAACTAAAGAAAATTAATTAATAGTCGAGTACATAAAGGAGAAAAGCTCATATAGAAATAGTAAAACCTCTATGAAATTTGATTAATAGTCGTGCACATAAAAGGAGAAAAGCTCATAGAATCAGAAAAACCTCTATGAAATTTTATATTAGAAATTTAATACTTCTATCAAGTGATTGCAAATTCGAACATACCAAAAACAGAACTAAGGAAAAATAATATTACACCCCAAGAAAACTCAAATATTAACTCTCAAACGAGAATTCTTGTCAAGTGATTTTCACGTGACAAACTAGAAGAGTTGCTAAAGAGTATCGGGAAGAAATAATAAGCATGAAAAGTGCAAATAACATAAGAAATTCAGCGTTATAGTACAATCGAACTATTGTCCAAACATTTTAATCGTGTTAACAAAGTAATTCAAACATATGTAGTTTTAATTACAAGATAAAAACGTAAGAATTGGGAAAGAAGAATGATTCACAAACAACTATGCTTATGAGTATTAATTAAGAGTTCAATACCGAGATATGTCGAGTTTAATATCTATATTTCATCTTCTTTAGCCACAGTATTTTTTTGAGACATCTAAAACACTAAGATTTTACTTCTCTAAGAGAACACTAGATCTGCTAACAAAGTTCCCTTAAGAGTTTACCTAATATAAATCCTTTAAACTATGTAACATATACCTCTCATACCACTTTTTTTTAATTTAATTAGAACTTTGCTATACACTAAAATTTGCATATTGTATTTTTCCTATATCCTAACCTAGCTACCGTAAAGTGTTCAACTCCATTCAAAGTTCTACTTCATGGAGGAGATTCCTTGCTTTAGGAATTGAGGAATAGATCTAAACTGGTAAATCAATTTTCGTGAAAGAAACCAAAAAAAAAAATTACCGATTAGAATAACAATTCTTAGCAGTATAAATCAAATTTTACCTATTGAAGAAACCACAAAGAGAGAAGCGATCAACCCTATAATATAAGAGTCGATAATTTGTTCCACGGAGAAGTAGAATTGATCGATATGTGAGAAGATGCAGAACCCTAAACTGGAAATCTTGCGAAGGAGGGAACTCTTTTGTCTCTTTTGAATTGGAGGGAAATATACTCTATTGACAAAAATATGGAGGGAATACTTCTTTTGCTGAATTTTTTTAGACAAACTTTAGAGTACACTGATAAAGTGTTGCCTTTAGTATTACAAACATAGAATGCTTGAAAGAGTAGCCATAAATATTAAAAAGTGTTGCTAATTATTTTAAGATTTGCTTACATCTCTAAAGTGTAGTCTATACTTCCTAAGACCATCTCCAATCTTGCACCATTTCTTGCACCAAATGCTATTTTGGTGCAAAAAATGGTGCATTGGAGCTCCAATCTTGCACTATATCTTGCACCATTTTGGTGCATGAATAGTGTTGCCATTTTACTATTCATCAATAATTATTATTATTGTATTATTATATAACACTTTTAATTTAACATATTATAGATTTTAATTGTTACATTTAAATTCCTAATATACCTATTCATCTACACCATTACTATTCATTAATATTTTATTTTATTTTTTTATTATATAACACTTTTAATTTAACATATTATAAATTTTAATTTATAATTTTACATTCCTAATATACCTACTTATTTTTTATGTAATATCTTATAATATTAAATTTACATCTTAATTTTGGAGTGAAAGTTTTATAATTTTCGTATATATTATTTTATATAAAATTGTAAGCTAATTTTATTATAAGTTATAATTGTATTAAAAAAATATAACCATCACAAAAATAAAAATTGCAAATATAAAATATAATATGTTGTTAATAAATAACACAATGTTCAATAACATAATAATTTCGAATATATAACACAATTATAACAGAATGTTCAATAACAACACAATGATCAATAACATAACAATGTTCAATACATTAAAATTGAAAATACATTAAACAACATAATAATTTAGAAAATTATAACAACAATTTAGTAGTCTGGTAGGTCGTTTCCAGATCCACCAATATCATTAAAATATTGAGTGTATGGGGCAGATGATTTTTGTGGTTGTGGCTGTTGAAATTGTTGGGAGCATTTATGGGAGCAACGTACTAATCATGAAAGTTGAATATTTATGTAGAAATTAAAATAAATTCTACCTTAATGTAATAGTATTTATTTAATTATATTTTATCAATGATTTCACTTTTATTTGAATTATTCATTAATATGTATAATGTATAATATTTGCTTACAATCTATATTATTTAAAATTTTATGGTATAAAATACTTTTTTGTTAAATGATTTATAACAAAGGATTATGAATTACATGGGATGGATAAGTAAAAAAGAAAAAGAAATAAAGGATTTTATCTGAAATTATAAAATAAAATTTAAGTAAAAGAAAATAATATAATATAAGAGAGAGAGAGAGAAGAATATAAAAGGAATATTCTTTTTTGGTGCAAAAAATGGTGCAACGGGTTGGAGTTAATTTGTACCATTTTGGTGTTTGCACCAAAATGGTGCAAAAAATGGTGCATAAGGTTGGAGATGCCCTAAGGGCGCTTTTTACGAGCGTTGTTAAATTTTGCGTGGCTTAAAACCGTAAACAAAGGCCACTCTATAAAGCGTGCTCATAGATAGTTTTGGCCACGCTTGAAAATTGGTAAATCAAATTTGTTATAGTGTCAGTTGCTTGGAAATAAACTTCAATAAAATACTAAATAGATAATTTTCTTTATAAAATTATCTATAATGAAGTAATAAATTAATATCCATAAAACTGGAATAACATACATAGAGATTAAAGGGAATAAATTGTTTAGAATATATGAACAAAATGAATACTTACTTGTTAGATAATGATCAACAATATAAGATACTGCTATTATATCTACTTAAAAATCTTAATAATGATGTTAAAAGAAAAATATTTGACGTGTTACTTATAGTAGAAATAACAAAATTTACTGAAACAATGCAACTATTAAATCAACAATGGTATGAATTTAACATAGATTTATACGACCTAGATATCTACTCAGATTAATGATAAATTACGAATATTTAGAATATTGGTTAGAAACTATGACAAACTTAGACTTATTAGAAAAACTACTTACAGATAACATAACAATCTACCTTAGAACACAAAATGTAGAATATTTAGAATTTATTTACGAAGATATTAAAGAAATAAGGAGATTAATACCACTAATACAAGAATATTATGAAAAAGCCTTCCCTAATCATTAGAAATAATAGAATGAATTCCGCACCCCCCAAAATGGTATCAGAGCATAACAAAACCGTATTAATTCGAACACCACAGTCATACAAAGCATTGCTTGTGAATCCGCAAAAGACTGCTTGTTGTTTGCGGCGAGTAGGTCTTACCTTAAAAGAGGCAAAGCTTGTCTCTAGAGTAAATACGCCAGATTTTACTGTTCCAAAACAAATAGTACAAAACATGGACGCGTACGGTTCATATAAATGTTAATTGTAGGTGAAGTAAACAACCCTAACAAATTACATTCAGAAACATCAAACAAAATGAATAATTGAATAACACAAAGTCATTTCCAAATTTCCAGGATCTAGAATTTTAACACTTTCTTTGTTTCATAACATATCACACATTCCAGCAATTTTATCTTCAAAGACAAACAAACTCAATTACAAAGAAGAAGATCATTGGTGCTTTGACTATCAAAAAACAAAAGGACATATGGATAGGGGGAGAGAGGGGGTACGTATTGTGGCTACAGGGATCGATAAATGACGTTAGCAGGTGACGGGCAGTGGGAAGCGTCTAGCAACAACAAAGCTATTGCTTCAAGATTTTGTCTTAACTTCTCTACCACGTTTGGAAACTTGAAATGTTAGGGATTTCTTAATAATTGTTGGTTCACGAAGCATATGCAAGTATTCACGATCCACAAGAAGTAACTTGAAATTTAACATCGAACCCGTAGAGACTTAGATTAATCGATATCCAAGCAAACAAAAAAAATTTATCAGTTCAAAGTTATCAAAGAATGGTGGTTATAACTAAATCTATATTGCAAACATTTAGATAATTAATGAACAAACTAATAAGAAAAGCAAGTACTGTTTATGATTATGACTTACCAAAGGAGATAAAGATTCCAGGGTCGCAGTTAGTTTATCAATCCTATTGCATTCATAATTACTCATTACTCAAAATATCTATGATTACTAGTTGACAAGATCGTTTATATGAATAGCATGCTCTCACAGTACTATGCGCATATTCACAGTATATTAATCCTATATCCCTATGCTATTGAATATATCATGAACAAATGTAAAACGATATTTAACCGAGCGGGACTATTAGATATATTCCCTATCCTAACCAGGAAATTATTCCCCAAGCACGGGTTCAGAAATAATCTCTCTTTAATTTTATTCTAATCTAAACATGGCTTTCTCAAGCATGTCATAGAGAGTAGATAAATCGGTGGTCATACAGTTCACCAATTAAATTAAGAATTAAAGAAATAACAAATAATGATAATAGTAACGACTCAATCAGTTTTTTTATGTATTTGAGTCTTGTTTCCTCTTTTGAAGCTTCTCATATGTGTATTTGTGGTTTTATGACTTCCAAGGATGATTAGTTTCGTTTCGGGGAAGTTTTAGAATGAATTGGGTCCCTTAGTTCTTGGTTTTGAAGCTTAAGTTGAAATTATTAACCGGGGTTTGACTTTTATGAAAACGACCCTGGAATGGTATTTGATGGCTCTGATAGGTTCGTATTGTGATTTTGGACTTGGGCGTTAGCCCGGAATTAAATTCGGAGGTCCCTATATTAATTTGACTTATTTTGCCAAAAGTTAGCAATTTAAAGGTTTTGAAATTCCTTAGGTTTGACTGTTAGGTTGACTTTATGGCTATCGAGTTCGGATTTTGCTTTTAGAGCTTGGAATAGGTCCATTTTTTTAAAATTTGTCTGCAAAATTTGGTATCATTCCGAGTTGGTTTGATAAGAATCGGACGCTTGGTTGTGATTCTAGTGATTCTTGGATTAATTGTAAAATTTCATGTGTTTTGATATCCGATTCTTAGTTTATTTGGTGATTAGATCGCCTGAGCGAGTTCATATAATGTTTTTAGACGTGTGTGGATATTTAGTGTGGAGCCCTGAGGGTTCGGGTGAATTTCGGACGTGTTTCAGATTGGATTGAACTGGTTTCAAGTTGCTGATGTGCTGGTGCTCCAGTTATCACAATTGCGAGTGATAAATATGGATTTTAACCACTTATTCGTACCTTCTTGCTTTAGTTTTAGTCCAAAACTATTGATTTATATTCCCAAAACTAATGAAATTGTGTAAACTGCAGGAATTTAGAGAATTGGACCTTAATGAAGAAAACTTAGTCAAAAAGGAGTGTTGCGGCTCATAAGGCAAGGAGTGCAGTAGGCCAAAAGTGCGGTCCGCAGAAGAAAACGCGGATCCGCAGAATTATCTCTACGGCCATAGATCTGGTGCTGAAGCTCAGATGATGATTGAAGCAAGTGCGGACCGCACACAATTTGTGTGGCCGCAAAACATGGTCGCACTGACATGAATTCAAAAAGTTCAGAGAGTATGCAAAATGACCAAGTGTGAAGTCTTGCCAAAAGTGCAGCCGTAGAAGGAAAAGCGCGGCCGCAGAAGTTGAAGTGCAGTCACAGACCAAATTGTGCGGCAGCAGAAATCCTCCACTTGCAAAACCAAGCAAAGTGCAGACCGCACATTGAATTGTGCGGCAGCAGAAATCCTCCACTTGCAGAACCAAGCAAAGTGCAGACCGCACATTGAATTGTGCGGCCGTAGAACTTGGGGCCACTAGTTGGACTATCATACCATTCTTTGAGAAACTCAGGCCTTGTAGTCATTCAGGTTTGGCTCACATAATTGTGTTCCGAGATCATAACTCTAAAAATGGTCTTTAGTTACTCATCGAATAATAATTTATTGTTAGCAAAAATATTTTTCTCATATTGATACAATAATTGTTTATGTCATAAGTATTTTGATACATCTTTTTCTATACCATATTCATTCATTATTCATCAAATCATTCTTTTAATTTATCCATTATCTGCTAAGGTTTCCCAAACGTTGTTCTTTTTCACTTTTTCAAAGTAATGCTTTAATTAATATTCATTTAGTCAATTTATGAATATTCCACTTATCCTTTATATATTCCGTTATATCTTCATTTCTTTAGCAACTTCTTATACATGTTCAATCATTTTAAAACAAATTCTTTCATACTTTATTTACTAGATTAAAAGAGATATAGTGTTTGTACTTCCTTTAACCTTGTCTTGCATTGTGTCTTATCCTTCATTAAACTTTAGACTTTAGTAAAATCATATATTATTCCCTTCTTATCTAATCCATTCTTTTAAAAATATTAAACTGCATTCTTCACATCTTGTGCACCAATTTCAAAACAAATGAAAGTCATTTCATACATTTTGTTATCTACCTTTTACTACACACGCACAGAAATATAAACGTATTTCATTATTCATTTATCATAATTAGTTGTCATTTTCTTGTAACTATTAATCAACTCTCTTCGTACCCTATTTATTGCATAAGAAAAAAAAACTATTCGAAGGTAATTCCTTTTTCCACTCTTAATTATTCATTTTGTAGACCCGTTTTCTTACAACAGTTGATCTTGTTTACATCTAAATTCTTTCGAGATTATTCCTTTCAACTCAAAATTATTTGGTTAATTTGTAAATACTTTACTTGATGATACGCTTCACTTAGTCCTTAAAATTTAATTCTTTCACATACTTTCTTTATCCATATCCTTGCACATATTCTGTTGCACATAAATATCCATAGTTTTACCATGTGTCGTTCACATTCAGTCATTCTTTTCAACCTTCCCTCACTTGTTTGATCGAGTCCGCAGGAATCACATTTTGTGGATCTTGAGGGATGCCTAAAACCTTCCCCTCGAGATAACTTGAATCCTTACCTAGAATCTCAATGGTTTCGTAGACGATAATCAAATGTACATTACATAGTGTAATATAGGTGTCCTAGTGTACCTTAAACATTCAATGTCGACTCTAACCTTTAAGTAACCTTGTAGAGTACTATAAGTTGTAGTTTGTTTTGTCTTGTGCAAAATAGGGTGAAACAATGACTCCGACGAGATTCGTAGTTTCTTCAAGTTGGCTGGGTATTAGAAGAGGTTTACGGAGGGGTTTTCTTCTCTTGCCTCTCCGTTGACCAAATTAACATAAAAGGCAGCTAAATTCCAAAGGCCAGATGCTTGTGAAAGGAGCTTTCAAGAGTTGAAGTCAAGGTTGACCACGACAGCGGTGTTGACTCTACTGGAAGGTACGGACGGGTTCGTCGTATATTGTGATTCTTCAAGGATTAGACTTGGGTGTGTATTAATGTATCATGGCAAGGTGGTTGCGTATGCTTGAAGGAAACTCACGAACCATGAGAAGAATTATCCAACACATGACTTAGAGGTTGTGGCAGTGGTATTTGCATTGAATTTGGTGTCATTATTTATATGGGGTCCATGTGGACATATTCACGAACAATAAGAGTCTTCAATATATCTTCAAGAAGGAGTTAAATTTGAGGTGAAGAAGATGGCTAAAACTACTTAAAGACTATGACATCGACATTCTCTATCATTCGGGAAAGGCTAATGTTGTGGAAGATGCCATTAGCAAGAAATTTGTGGGTAGTTTGGCTCACTTGGAGGTTGGCTAATTTGGGAGTCCGCCACACGGACTTCTGCGAAGGTAGAGTGATTGTGCAAAATAGAACCAATTCATTACTAGTTGTGGAAGTTAAGGAGAAACAATATGATAATTTGTTTTTGGTGCAATTAAAGGAGCGAATTCATAAATACAAAATCATGCCTTTTCTCTTGGCATGAATGATGGTACACTAAGGTACCAAGGGCGATTGTGTGTTTCAGATGTATATGGTCTCCGGGAGAGAATCATGACTGAGGCTCACAGATCCAAGTATTTGGTGCACCCAAGCTCTATGAAGATGTACTATGATCTCAAGGAAATCTACTTGTGAAATGGCATGAAAAGGGATATAACGGACTTTGTAGCTAAATGCCCAAATTGCTAGCAAGTGAAAGTCGAGCACCAGAGGCCCAGTGGTTTGATAATAAAAGTTCTGATGTGGAAGTGTGAGATGCTCAACATGGATTTTATAGTAGGTCTACCTCACACGCCTCGTATGTTTGACTCGATTTGGGTAATTGTGGATCGACTCAAGAAATCAACACACGTCTTGCCTGTTAAGACCACCGACATAGTAGAGCATTACGCTTAGTTGCATATCGAGGAGATAGTTAGATTGCTTGGTACTCTTGTTTCCATTATCTCGGATCGAGGGGTGCAATTCACCATTGACTTTGGTTAGGAATTTCAACATGGTTGGGTTGTCAAGTAAATCTAAGTACATTTTTCCATCCACAGACCGACAGGAAAGTCGAGCGAACTATACAAACATTTGAGGATATGTTACGTGCATCTATTCTTGACTTCAAGGGTAGCTGGGATGCTCATTTGCCACTCATGGAATTTTCCCATAATAACAGCCATCTTGTCAGTATTCAAATGGCACCGCACGAAGCTCTATATGGTTGGAGATGTAGATCTCCCATTGGTTGGTTTGAAGTTGGAGAAGCAGAATCGATAGGATCAAACCTTGTGCATCAGGCTATGGAGAAAGTCAAAATAATTAAGAAGAAGCTAAAAAACTCTCAGAGTCACCATAATTCCTTTTCAGAAATGCGCCACAGAGAGCTAGAGTTCAACGAGGATGATTGAGTGTTTTTGAAAGTTTCCCCTATGAAGCATAATCTGATTTGGGAAGAACGTATAAACTAAGTCCAAGGTATATCGGACCTTATAGAATCTTATAGAATGTTGGTCAAGTTAGTGGAAGAATAAAGAGGCTGCAACTAAGAAGAATTCAAAACAGTGGAGGACAGTGGGTTGAAATTAATGATGAAATGGTTGAGGAGGCAGTGAATTTTTTCAGGCACAATTTCCATGAAGATAGGGTCTCTACAGCTTTTGATATTCTTGATCATGTACCTAGAATGGTTGATATGGGCCACAATGAAGAGCTCGCCAAAGAACCCACAAAATAAGAGGTTAAAAAGGCTGTGTTTGGGATTAATGGGAAGAGTGTAGGAGGTCCAGATGGTTTCAAAGGTGTTTCTTTCAAGCATGTTGGGAAATCATTGGGGATGATGTGTTTGATATGGTTAGAGATTTCTTTAATGGTTAAGAACTACCTAATTCTGTGGCTCATACAAACTTGGTTTTACTGCCAAAGAAGATGGAAGTCACAACATTCTCAGACATGAGGCCAGTAAGTTTAAGCAATTTCATCAACAAAGTGTTATCAAGGGTTATACATGAGAGGATGGTTGATTTGCTTCCTCTTTTAATCTTGGATAAACCGACTGGTTTTGTGAAGGGGAGAAGCATTGTGGAGAATGTGCTACTTACTCAAGAGATAATCACTGATATAAGATTGAGAACTAAGGTAGGCCCTAATATGGTGATCAAGTTTGATCTGACAAAAGCTTATGATAGGCTTTCATGGCTCTTTTTGAAAACATTTTGAGGAAGATAGGATTTTGTGAGAGGTTTATTGGTTAGATCTATGGAATTGTATCTAATAATTGGTATTCTGTGCTCCTTAATGGTCAACTTTATGGCTTCTTCAAGTCTACTAGAGGGGTTAAGCAAGGAGATCCATTATTTCCTACATTGTTTATACTGATGGCTGAAGCATTGTCTAGGGGTCTTAATGGTCTTCACATGAACTTATTCTTTTATGGCTTTGGATTACCTAAATGGGGTCCAAAGATCAACCATTTGGCTTATGCTTATGACACTATCATATTCTCTTCTCCAGATGCTTCATCTTTCAGTTTGTTATGGAGGTTCTAAGTGCTTATTAAGCTGCTTCTGGGCAGCTGATTAACAAGGCAAAATCAGCTATCTATATGCACCATTCTACTAGCTTGGAGGTGATTAACAAAGTTCAAAGAGTCACTGGCATAGGAAGGCAAGACTTCCCTTTCACTTATCTTGGCTGCCCTATATTCTATACTAGGAGGAAGATGGATTACTATCAATGACTCCTTAACAAAGTCCTTGATAAATTGCAAGCTTGTAAAGGCAAATTATTGTCGATTGGAGGTAGGGCATTCCTCATATCTCATGTAGTACAAAGTATGCCAATTCATCTTTTGTCTACTGTGAATCCTCCAAAGTATGTTATTGACAAGCTGCATAAAATGTTTGCATAATTCTTTTGGAGTAATGCTGTGGAAGGAAAGAGCAGACATTGATCTTCATGGAGCAATTTGTGCCTGCCGATTGATGATGGAGGTGTACGTTTTAGATCATTACATGATGTTTCCTAGGATTTATTCAGTAAGCTTTGGTGAAATTTTAGGATAAATGCTACACTATAGAGTTAATTTATGAGCCAAAAATATTGTAAAAAATTGAATGCCATGGTGGTTCCTTGGAGAGATGGTTCACATGTGTGGAGAAGAATGCTTGAGTATAGGGATCTGATTGAGCACCAAATTCTATGGCAACCAGAGATGAGATCATCACTATTTGTGTTTGATAACTGGATAGGATTGGGAGTATTATATTTTATTATTCCACCAGACTTCTATTGTGATGAGTCAGTTCATAGCATATATGATGTAGCTCAGGATAGTGCTTTGGATGAAGATAGAATAAGGGAGATACTACCTGAATATTTAGCAATGCATATTCTAGAAAATATCAAGCCTCCGGTACTTCATGATACCTTAGATAAAGCGTACTAGATGTTGGAGTATAAGGGTAAGTTTAGTGTCAAGTCTTCTTGAGAATACTTGATAAGAAGGAGATTCTAGCATTGTGTATAAGAACATATGGGTGAAGGGAATTCCTTTCAAGATATCTTTCTTCATGTGGAAAGTTTGGAAGGGAAATATAGCTTTGGATGATACACTTAGAAGGTGGGGTTACTTCATGCCTTCAGATGTTGGTGTTGTGCAAATCCATATGAGGAAGCATTAGAACATGTGTTTTTCAAGTCGTATGCAGCTTCAAGGGTATGGTCTTACTTCTTTTCATTTGTAGGATTATATTTAGTGGGGCTAAACTTACACCAAGCAGTGGTGAAGTGTTGGACAATCCATGTGATACCAAGGCTTAAACCAATATTCCAAGCTCTGCCTTGCATAATTATTTGGGAATTGTGGAAGAGAAGGAACAGCTATAAGCATGGGGACATTGTGACTATCAGTAGGGTCATGTATCAAGTATCATCTACTGTACAATCTGTTGTGAAAGTTAGAAAAATCGGGCTTCAACGTGTGCCACATAGGTGGCCTGATCTTTTGCATTTGATGGAGAACTACTCTCCCAGATTGAAGGTTCACAAAGTATTATGGGAGTTTCCTAGTGAGGGTTGGGTTAAGGTCAATGCTGATGGTGCATTGAGGAGGAACCCTGGCAAAAGTGCTATTGGTTTTTGTGTTAGAAACAAGCTTGGAGATGTGATACATGCGTGTGGGAAGGAGATACAGGAGAGTACAAACACTGTGGCTGAAGCTTTGGCTATTCTGGAGGCCCTAATATATTGTGCAAATCATCACTTTACTCACATTTGGTTGCAAACTGACTCTATGATGCTGAAAAATATTATCAAAGGCAACTAGAAACCACCATGGCTTATTGTTGGATATGTGGAGGAAATAAAGAAGATCATGGAAGTATGTAATACTAGTGTTTCACACATATTTAGGGAAGGAAATATATTGGTAAATCATTTTGCCAATTATGCACTTGATTATGGCCCTATTGAGTGTGATAGTTTCATGAAATTTGATATACAAGGGAGAAGAATTGTGAATGATGACAAACTACAATGCCCATACTTGAGATTCGAGTTTCCAGGAGTTAGGAGGAGCGGAGGAGGAGTGTATAAGGATGATTGAGGAGACTATATACAATCCATATGAACATTATGTTCAAATACTTTAGGAGGATAGCATGATGGTGTTTTTTACCAACGTAGTTTTCTGTTTTGCAGGAAACATTATTATATCCATGCCATATTTCTTGATCAACCTTCAATGGAAGGAACCAAGTACTAGCCAGTTTCAAGTAGCACTGCCTAGTTTTGTCAAATTTCTAGGCAGGACATATGACAACAAAATATGGACTTCAATGTGGTATGTCACATGTATTGCTAACTTATTCCTATTGCCTAAAATAGGAAACAATCATAAGATCCAGCATTCAAAGAGTGGCTTTGCCTGGATAAACCAAACACTGTCCAGATATGCCATTTTGGGGCATGGTTTTGTGGAGTATTTTGCAGTCAGTTTACGTTCATTTGGGAAGAGTTACCAATCACCAATGCTATATAGAATGCTTGAAGATGTTGTATATGCTAGGTTTTCATGGTTACATGCAAGGATCACACACGCAATTGAGATGGAAATGTGCATGTTAATACACAATCGCGGACAGTTCAAGATGGTACGTTTGCCCATGGTTTTGCACTGTTTTTTGTAGTGCCATGTGCTTTTGAGTACTTTGCTCATTATGAGATCCAAATTGATCGAGGGACATTGATATGGCCACATTCACAATCACATACAGGAGGCGAATTGGAAGATTATATGTTCACTTGGCTGGTTTTTATGTTACTGTGGCTTAAGTCTTTGCTAGTTAAAAATGTACTATCATTGTTGAGTAATATACTTAACTTTGATATTAGGAGCTATGTATTTTTCATTTCTTATTCCGTACACTTTGTAAGACTTATGACATTTTGTACTTTGTTTTTTAAATATATATAAAAACTTGCCCAAGACACCTCGCCTAGTGGATTTGTTAAAAAAAGAACTACTAACAAAACAAAATTCAAAGTAAACAATTAAAGAAGCTAATGAAAGCAATAACTATCTAAAGATAGATAAACTACAAAAGAAACATAATTATCCAATTATTACAGTCCAAATGTATTTGAATGTGTCAAATGTATCAAATAAACTCCATCCCCCGAATAAAGGTAAGGATTGTCCCCAATGCTTAACAAAATAAGAGTAGAAAGAGAGAAAGCAAAGAAACTCCTAAGCATCCTTGGACATCTCAGTGTCCCCAGCAGCATCAACTCTCGTTGGCTCAGCCAACTGTGTCTCATCGTCATCATATCTAGGAGTGTCAGGAGTGGCAAACATCGCACGCACTGCATCAGCAAGGCATGGCTCATCAGACTGGCCAGCTGGTGCAACCTGTGCAGATAGATCTGGGGCGGACTAATCTGGGTCAAGAAGCATGTCAAATGGTAAATTTCCAACCGCCACTAGTCGGTTCACCTCCTTCCTAAGCTTATCAACTGACTTCTTGCTGGTCTGGTACTTTCTCATCTTCTTGACTTCTTTGGTCAAGTCCTCAATAACTGAACCATGCTGTACCAGGGTGCCCATGATCATTTTCTTGGTGTCTAGAATTTTGTGCAGCTTCTCATCAAGCTCAGTAGAATCCTGCGGTGCCTGTGTGGATGACTGCCCTGCAACAGTACTAGATATCTCAGACAGCTTTGAAGTAGTTGCTTGCGTCCAGTTGTTGAGACTCGCTAATGACTGGGAGACTTGCATAGTAGAAAGCAGGGCCGTAGCCATAGGCACCGGCCTCCGAACTGGAGTAGGGGCTGCCTTAGGCTTTGGCTCTACCTTTGCATCAGTAAGGTACTCTATGATAGTTCTGGGGTGGGGGTAGGCCGTTTAAGTCTGCTGCGCTACCAATGTGATGTTGACCACCCACATTGATCGAGTACCCAGCCATGATAGACGCCACTAGAATTGCACGTGGAATAGGCAAGTTGTTCTCATTCTGGTATGGGTCAAGCCCGCTACACACAAAGGTATGCCAACCTTTTGCCTCAAAGCTCAATGTACTCCGCTGAATGGGTATGCCAGCAGTGATCCATGGTGGAGGTGGCCCTGGTGGTGCTAAGATCTCAGCTAGCCATGGCCGAACCTCTTCTTTCAAGGAAAACTTCTCGAGGTACTCTTTTGGCTCCGAGTTCTCAAAACCCAATTACGTATTCAGCGTGTGCTGATCAAACCTCACCTTGAGGTTGCGTACTTTGGTCACCTTTGTTCCCTTGTGAATGTGTGAAATGTTAGAATAGAACTCGCGGAGAAGGTGCTCCTTGGAATCTACGACCTTCTTAATGAACAACAACCATCCCTGTTTCGATCTAAACTGCCTCAACACTACAGGTTTGTATCTATCTAGATCCTTTAACAAAAATTCCCTCTGATATGTCAAAGATCTCGTCAGCCACCACATCCGAAAATCAGAGAAAGAAGCCAAACTCACAAATCTGTCTTCCCATATTTCCTTCTTCTTTGACCTCTCAACACCAGCGGATGTACCCTATCCCCCTCTACAATCATCAGGAACATCCTAAACATTCTATGCATCTGACTCTGGAGTAGCTGCTAGCTCGGAAGCCTGGCTAGTACTTTTTGAACCCTCGGAAATGCTGTAAGATGATAAAGCTACATCCATGGGATCAGATCTCCCTTGTGGCCTGGACTGTGCAGCTGCCTGCTCTTCCGAAATAGCACGGGGTTGACCTCAGAAGCCTCCCTAGACAGGACATAATGACTTGACTCAGAGAGGTCTACACCCCTCCCTCTGCCAGCTATGGTCTTCTTCCAAATGGTTTTGGGCGCACTGAGGGGCAAGGTACCTCTGCCCCAAACCCCAGAAGAGTCTCCTCTACCTTTGGCAGTTTTGTCGCGCACTCGTGATCGAACCATTGTCTGTATCAAAACAAAGAGAATTGTTAGTTTCAAGTCATCATTTAACATAGTTAAGACTCGTGTAGGAAAGGGAGAGCATTATGGACACATTATGGTTACTACAGAATAACATGCTATAGGAAAATAGGAACTGCGGTCCGTACTTTTCTGATGTGCGGTCGCAGAATGGAGTGCGGACCGCACAATTTCATGTGCAGCACACTTCTGACAAAAATGATCAGAGACTCAAGTGCCTCTTCTTTGAAGACAGTGCGATGGCCAAAGTGCGGCCGCATAATTCATCTGCGGTCCACAGATAAGTGTTGTTCACACTTTTGATTTTTTAAGAGACAAGTCCCGGATATCAGTGCGGACTCAAATTGTGGCCTCACCATGAATTCTGCGGTCCACGCAATTAGAGTGCGGCTGCAGAATGCACTTGCCTTTACCAGTTACCAAACTCAGCCAACTGCGGGCTGCATAAAGCCGCAGAATTCAAAAACTTATGAGCATTCTATGATTTTACTAAGATTTTTGCGATTACTTGTTCAAATATATATGGCCACATGGTATACACATAAAATTCAAGTAACCCGACCCATTTGAGCATGTATAAACAACTACCCATTACAGATCTACCCCACATGGACACATGGATAAAGTCTAATAATAGATGGCCTAAAAAGAAACTAAAATTTCAAAAATTAAACTAGCACAAAGATTAACATGAAGTGAAGCATAACAGATAAAGTGAGTGCATTAGGTGTGTAAGCACAGGTAGGTGTGTGTGGTTGACAATGAAAATCTCTCAGTAAAGCTTATAGAGCAACACTGAATCTCAGGAAGGTGAAAAGTATAAAATGAGGCCAAAAGTCCTATTTATACTTGGAGTGAATGAGGGGAAAAAGAGTTGAGTGCAGTCGCAAAATGCCATGTGCGGTCTACACTCCTTCACATGTGCAGCAATGCTCTGTACCAACTGCGCGGTCCGCACAATTTTGAGTGCGACCTCCCAATTCCTCTTGTGGTTGCATAATAGCTCCGCACTGACAGCCTCAAACTTCATAAAGTTTGCATTGACACTTTCTCAAGCTTCCAATTGTGCAGTTCGCATGTGAAATGTGCGGCCACACAAGCTCATCTATTGTGGCACACTTAATTCGGTGGTCCGCACAATTAAAGTGCAGTCCACATTTCCTTTAACACTTAGCCATATTTATGTCCGCCCTTCTTGCATGTGAGACTCAATCATGTGGCATACTTCAAATCAAGTTAGAACAACAAATAACACTAACTACAAAACAAAAGGGAAAGAACATGGGTTGCCTCCCAAGAAGCGCCTGATTTAACCTCGCGACATGATGCAATATCAAGCATCTTCAAGTAAAGTAAATTACCGCCACCACGTGGCTATCTCCAACCTCACCCAAGTGGTGCTTCACTCGGTGACCATTGACTCAGAATACTTCATTGTTCTTTTTCTTCAAATCTAATGCACCAAAAGGTGTCACACTATCAATTTCAAACGGACCACTCTACTTGGCTTTTAGCTTTTCGGGAAACATCCTCAACCTTGAGTTAAACAACAATACAAGATCGCCCACCTTGAACTCTTTGTTCCAAAGGTGTTTGTCATGAAGGTATTTCATCTTTTCTTTGTACAAGGACGAACTCTCATATGCATTATACCGAAACTCATCCAATTCATTCAAGTGTGCAACTCGCAAGTTAGCAGCTACATCCCAATCAAAATTCAATTTATTTAAAACCCACATTGCCTTGTGTTCTAGTTCCACCGAAAGATGAAAAGCTTTCCCGAACACTAACCGGTATGGAGATATTCCAGTAGGTGTTTTGTAAGCCGTCAAATAAACCCATAACGCATCATCAAGCTTCTTGGACCAATCCATATGATTAGCATTCACCATTTTAGACAATATACTCTTTATCTCCCGGTTGGAGACTTCCACTTGCCCACTAGCTTGTGGGTTATAGGGAGTCGTGACCTAGTGAGTAACATCATACTTGCTAAGTAAAGTATCAAAAGCTTTGTTTCAAAAGTGTGACCCCCAATCGCTTATGATTGCACGTGGAGTACCAAATCTTGTAAATATATTTTTTTTCAAGAAAGCCACTACACTTCTTGCCTCATTGTTGCGTAGGGAGACAACCTCAACCCATTTGGACACATAAGCCACCACGACCAAGATGTAAGTGTTTCCACAAGAACTCACAAAAGGGCCCATAAAGTCAATGCCCCAAACATCGAAAATATCAATATCCAAGATGGTTGTAAAAGGCATCTCATTTTTCTTTGAGATTCTACCAGCCCATTGACATTCATCACATCTTTTCACTAAATCATTTGAATCCTTGTAAAGAGTAGGCCAATACAAATTACAATTGAGAACTTTGGCTGCCGTTCTTGCTCTACCATGATGACTGCCATATGGTGAAGAATGACAAGCCTCAATAATATTTCCTTGCTCTTCTTCCGATACACACCTTCTAATCACCCTGTCCGTACAAATCTGGAAAAGGTATGGTTCATTCTAATAATAATCTTGACAATATCTCTTGAGCTTCTTCCTTTGGTTTGAAGAGAACTCATCCAGAATGATTTCACTCACAACAAAATTTACCTAATCGGCAAACCATGGCCCTCTTTCATTGAAATTGAAAAAAGTTGCTCATCGGGGAAGGATTCATTAATTTTCAAGGCCATCATGCGGCCTCCCCTCATCCTCCAAACGAGACAAGTGGTCCGCTACTTGGTTTCACTACCTTTCCTATCTTGGATATCAATATCAAATTCTTGCAACAAGAACACCCATCTCATCAACCGGGCTTTAGAATCCTTTTTTCTCATAAGATAGCAAAGCGCCGAATGATCCGTGTGGACAATAACTTTGGCACCCATCAAGTACGGGTGGAACTTCTCCATTGCAAACACAATAGCAAGGAGCTCTTTCTCCGTAACAGTATAATTGACTTGGGCACTATTCATGGTCTTACTAGCATAGTAAACCGGATGAAAATATTTGTTGGTACATTGCCCCAAAACAGCCCCAACCGCTACGTCACTTGCATCACACATGAGTTAAAAAGCCAAACTCCAATTTGGAGCGGTAATGATAGGAGTAGTTGTCAACTTAAGCTTCAATAGTTCAAAAGCCTTCATACAATCATCATTGAAATTGAACTTGGCATCCTTCTTAAGGAGCTTACACAATGGGTTCACCACTTTAGAGAAATCTTTGATAAAGTGTCGATAGAAACCCGGATGGCCTAGGAAACTCCGCATACCCTTCACTGAAGTTGGGGGTAGAAGCTTAGAAATCATCTCAATATTCGCCTTGTCAACTTCAATTCCATTCCTTGAGATCTTATGCCCAAGGACAATACCTTCCTCTATGAAATGGCATTTCTCCCAATTGATCACCAAGTTGGTCTCTTCACATCTAGCCAACACTTCCAAATTTGCAAGACAATCATCAAAGAATCCCAACCACCGAAAAGTCATCTGTGAAAACTTCAAGGTAGTCCTCCACCATGTCCGTGAAAATAGCCATCATACAATGTTGAAAGTCATCGGTGCATTGCAAAAACCAAATGGCATCCTCTTGAAATAAAAAGTACCATAGGGACATGTAAAGGTTGTTTTCTCTTGATCTTCCAGAGAAATGAGAATTTGGTTGTAGCCCAAGTACCCATCAAGAAAACAATAGAAAGTACGGTCGGCCAATCTATCTAGCATTTGATCAAAGAAAGGAAGTGGAAAGTGGTCCTTCCTTGTAACTTTGTTGAGCTTGTGATAATCCATACAAGCTCTCCAACCGGTCATCGTTTTTGTAGGAGTCAACTCATTCTTATCATTGGTAACCACCGTCATGCCCTCCTTCTTTGGGACACATTGAACCAGAGAGGTCTATGAACTATCGGAGATAAGGTAGACAACTTTGGCATCCAACCACTTGATAATCTCCTTCTTGACAACTTCTTGCATAACCTCATTGAGTCTTCTTTGATGTTAAATGGACGGTTTAGCACCATCCTCCAACTTGATCTTATGCATGCAAAAGGCACGGCTTATACCCCGAATATCCACCAAAGTTCACCCAATAGCCTTCTTCCTCTTTTGCAACACCGCCAATGTGGAATCAACTTGCACGTTAGTCAAACAAGAGGAAAGAATAACCGGCAAAATAGAACAAGGGCCAAGAAATTCATACTGGAGGTGTGGAGGCAATGGCTTCAACTCGAAAGTAGGTGGCTCTTCGGTAGAAGGCCTTATAGGAGGTGTCTTCCTATTCTCCAGATCCAAAAATAATTTCGGGGTGCATAGTTGTACGACCTCATTCCTTGTAAAGAGTTCACACATTCCATGAAACCATCCATCTCGTCATCATCAAAATTGAGCAAAATGGCCTCTAACATATCACCAACATTAATTGTAGCACTTGTATCATCAACAATAACATCGGTCACTAAGTCCACAAAAGAACACACCTTATTGCTATTTGGTTGCCGCATGGACTTCACACATGGAATACTACTTGTTCATCACCAACCCAATAAAGTGAGTTCTCCAACTTACACATCACAAAGAGCCTTAACTGTGGCAAGGAAAGGTCTCCCAATAATGATAGGTACTTCATAATCAACTTCACAATTTTGAATAACAAAGTCCGCTGGAAGAATGAACTTATCAACTCGGACCAAAACATCTTCAATCATACCCAACGACCTCTTCATGGTACGATCGGCCATTTGCAACCTCATAGAAGTGGGTCTTGTTTGCCCAATTCCCAAAGTCATGAAAACTGAATAGGGAGTCAAATTTTTACTTGTCCTAAGATCACAAAGAGCTTTAGCAAACTCGTTACTCCCAGTCATGCAAGGAATCATGAAAGCACCGGGACCCTCCAACTTAGGAGCCATGGAATGAACAATTGCATTAACTTAATAAGTGACCTTAATAGTTTCAAAATTCGTCTACCACTTCTTGGTCACAAGATCTTTCATAAACTTAGCATAACCGGGCATTTGTTCCAAAGCTTCTACCAATGGCACATTTATTGGGAGACTCCTCATCATTTGAATGAACTTCTTGAATTGATTCTCACCATTTTTCTTGGCAAGTCTTTTGAGAGTGTGGAGGTGGAGGCATTGGCAATGGTGTCTTAGCCTTTTGCACTATCGATTATGGTATGTCAAAATTGCGTTCCCTAGACGGGTTCACCTCCTCTTGAGTCGCTTCAGCACTATCATCAATATCAATCCAAACTTCCTCATTTTCTTGAATAACATTGTTTGGGATCTCATTTTCTTGCACCACTTGGTCATTGTAAACAAGTCGCCTTTCACTTGAGGTGAGTGCATTTTCCCCCCTTCTACTTCTTGTGATAACTGCCATAGCATGCCTCGTATTGTTATAACCCTTTGGGTTCACAATCGTGTCACTTGGTAGTGCATCCTTAGGACGAGAATTTAGAGCGTGAGAGATTTTCCGCATTTGAACTTCTATATTACGGATTGATGTGTTGTGTGAGACAAGTTGGGAATCTGAATTGGTATTATTCCATCATTTGCTTAAACATATTCACAAATACGGCCCATCTCATTGTTTGAAGAACTTGAACCATGGGAAGGATAAGGAGGTAGGTTGCTTGGTTGTTGATACAATGGGGGCCTTTGAAAACCCGACCCTCGATTGCCTTGATTGTTTCCCTAACCACCTTGATTTTGCCTCCCCAATTTCCTTGATTGTTAGAACTCTAATTTCATGGTTATTTTGTAGTTGCCATTGTTGTTGATTAGAGCCTTGGAAGTTGTTTCCTTGCCCATGAAAATTGTTTCACATATTGAACTTCCTCCTCTTGCTCATGATAAGAATCATCTTGATCAAAACCGCTATCATCTTGCACATAGTTCTCCACTCGGGTTTGCATTTATGGACCCTTGATCCTCTTCTTGTTTTAACTCCCTCCATAGCATGAACTTGCTTAGGAGCTTGCACTTGATTGAGTTGGGCCTTTTCTAGCTGAGTCATGGTTGTTGTCAATTCGGCAATGTCTTGCCCATGGTGTTGCAACTCTTTGTGGAGGTGTATCATATTAGGATCACCTTGTGGAACATTAGCTCGGGATTGCCAAGCCGATGACGTTTCCGCCATCTCATCTAGAATGTCACACGCTTCCGCATAAGGCATTGTCATGAAGTTTCCACCGGCTAGTTGGTTCACTACACATTGGTTGGTTGTGTTAATCCCACTGTAGAAGGTTTGTTGCAACATGTTCTCCGTCATATCATTGTTAGGACATTCCTTGACCATGGTTCTATACCGTTCCCAAATTTCGAGTAGTGGTTCATTAGGTTCTTGCTTGAATGCCAAGATTTCATCCCGAAGGGTAGCCATGTGCCCAAGAGAGAAAAACTTAGCAATGAACTTGGCTGCCAACTCATCCTAAGTGTGTATTGAATGGTTCCGCAAACGTTCCAACCAATTAAAGCTTTATCCCATAGAAAGAAGGGAAAAAGCCTTAGCCGCAAGGCATCCTCGGAAACATTAGTTTGCTTACTCCCCTAACATGTACCCACAAAGCCTTTCAAATGTTTGTAAGAATTTTGACTAGGTGCACCGTTGAAAAAGCCTCGTTGCTCAAGTAAAGTGTGGTGATTTAAAAGTTTCCCGCCCTAATACAGGGAGGGACTATTGCGCTAGCATAACCTTCGTTAGGCAATATCTGGTGTTGTGCTGCTTGTAGTTGAGGTGGTGGAGGTGGGGTTGGTACGGGCACGTTGTCTTGTGGCACCCGGCCTCGCTGATTAGGTTGTGGCACTTGAGGTACCTCATTGAGTTGTTCCTCCTCACCGTCCAAGTCCCCCAAAGGCATATTTCTGAGCTCATTGTTTGTCATGTTTGTATCTATGATTTCTTCGACAAGTTAGTAACAGGGAAGGGAAAGAAGATAGTCCAAAAACACACTCTAATATATAGCTAACACCGTTAGAACTCCCCGATAATGGCGCCAAAAATTGATCCACGCCCAATTCACACTCAACAGCGAGTGAAAATGGTCGTTGGAAAAATAGTACCCAACAACACGTCGGGGTCCATTTCCTCAAGGAGTTAAATATGGGTGTTAGGGTATATACTTGATGAGCGTAGATGAAATTGCTCAATTACACTTCTAAACAAGGGGGTTTTGTAATCTACTTCTACATTTGACCCTAGCAATCATTAACTAGAGAAAAGAGACTAGAAAATGAGTAATTCTTTTTGTTGTTTTCTTTAAATGGGTAAAAGGCCTAGGGATGTAACCATCACTTAGGTGTTAACCTAGTGGGTAAATTACGTTAATGCTCGTTTTAGTGATTGGAGTGTATTATAGCTCTCAACTCTAAATTATCCATTCAATATCTCTAAGTCATAGAATTTTTGCCCAACTTGGCTTTCTCAAGACCAATTGAGTATCAAGGCAAATAGTTGATATGAGTTCAAGTCGTATTTTTCCTATCTCTAGTTCAAAACCTTCAATTAGGCAAGCCAAAACTTTAACTAGCCCAATTTTTTGTTAGCCATATTTTCCTAGACTATGTCCCTCTTTCTCAAGTAAGAACCGAGTCAAAAAGGCATGAATCAATGTTTGCAACAATTAATTCTAGAAATATGCATGAACAAGGCTAAATAACAAACACCCAATCATAAACAAGCATTAGATTAATTACCCATAAGGTTTACACACTAGGGTTGGGTCATAAAACCTAGAAAAGATCTAGCTACTCATAATAGAAATTGAAGAAAATAAAGAAGAAGTACTAATTAAAGATATAATACAAGATTAAAATGATAAACTAATGTGTTTTCAACGCAAATTGGTCAAAAATTACCAAAAGTAGTAAATTATAACAGCTACAGCTCAAAAACTATAAACTTGCCTTAAAAAGTGTTTTTGGTCTATTTACAAATTCCATACTTAAAATGTGTCAATTAAAGAACAATTTACATATAAAATGATTCAAAAAGGTGCTCATACAATTGTAAGACAAAGACAAAATTATCTATTTTATTTTTTGAAAGATGACAAGTTTATGTATGTCTAATTTTAAATAGCTGGACGTATATCAATCACATTATGAATGTATTCAACAACATAACATGCATGCACAATTTTATGAACTCGCGTAACATACAATATTACGATTACCGATTATTAACTAGATGCAATTTCCTAGGTGTTTAGTAAATAGATAATATTAAAGCAAGCAAGCAAACACATATATCTACTACTTTACTATACTTTACGTTTTGGGTACATCCAAGAACGGGGAGTATGAAGCGAGGATCGATGAGGGATTTGTCTTTGATCTTTCTCTAAATGTCGTCTTCCGAAAGTGACTTCGCATGATAGTACCTCGCAAGACAAGAGAAATGAAGTCGTTAGCAAAATAATATCACGTAAAAAAATAAGCTAGTAAAGTGACATGTTTCGAAATAGTTTTTGTTTTAAAAATATTTTTTTTGGAAAATTACTCTTGAAAATAATTTGAAAGAATGTTTTTGATTTTGAACGATTGTTTGAAAAAAAATTTTGGAAATTTTTTTTTGAAAAATAGTTTTGGAAAATAGTTTTAAAAATAATATAGGAGGCTCAGATATGTATTCTGATACCCGTCTAGACATGAGAACGGGAACCGCCTCGGTAGTGACTCCGGTGGCCAACCGTGTTGCCTTCCATAGGTTTTATTGGTTCGTCGCATCCTCGTCTTTTATTTTGTGACGCTTATCATCAGCACCTCGTTTTCAGGCCTGGTTCGGAGGGTCACTTGGGGCGTAGTGACCTCAAAAACTTATTCTCATCGACCGTTTTAAGAAAAGTGCAGTATCTCGTCCAAATCAGTGTATGTGCAACAACTGAAGACAGTCACAATATTTTTAAACCAACACCAAAATCGATATGAAAGTGGAGGACCAGCAGTACAAACGGATTTCATAGTAGCAAGGAGCAAAGAAACTCCAACAGTAGGAGTAATGTAAGAGACAACAGCAATGATAAATGATGGCAACTGCAGAAAAACGATGCTATGGCAGCAGTGACAGCAAATCAAAAATAATCTCAACCAAAATAGTAACAAAAGATTTTCAGCCAAATTTTGTCCTTTGCCCTTTTTTTATTTGTATGAACTTAGTAAAAGAAGAATGAGAAGTAAATCAATGAAAAATTGAGGTGCCAAACAATGAGATTTCCGGTAAAGTTCCCCAAACTGCAAAAACATGAAATTTTCGACCAAAACACTTTCCCAAACATAGTCACCGGACAATTGAAAACCAGCCAATGACCAAGAGATGGTCTCAAAATAACAACAGGGTCCTGACAGTGACAGTAGCAAAACGAGCGGCAAAGAGTTCGCCGAAAAGCATGGGTGTCCTCGCGAAAAACCAAGCTAGGACACTAGACCCATGAACCGTCTATGGACGTTAATCAACGGCAATGACACCACCAGAACAAGGCCATAAAGAAGGAGGCAGCAGTAGCTACCAGTCTGGCTTGAGCTAATGTGTTCGGCTAGAATGTGGTGGCATGGGTAGGTGTACGAGAGAGTAACTCAGTGATTTTTGACAACTCCGGAGTAGTCCTTAGCGTGTTCGAAGAACGTATGTTTAAGTGGGGGAGGGTAACGATCGGACCGGTCGTTTTGAGCTCTAGCGCGTTGTTTGGTGGTTTGAAGCCTTGTGTAGCTTCACCTCAGGTATTAAGACTTGTACGTGTGGTCGGAATTGAACTTCATGAAGTTCGGATTTTATTTGGAAGAAAAATTCTAATTTCGAAAGGTTTAAGTTGGAAGAATTGACTAAGGTTTGGCTTTTGAATAAACGACTTCCGATTGAAATTTGAAGTTAAAGGGATGCTGGTCTCGGCCAAATTGCCGGTGCAATCGCACCTACAGCAAATGGGCCGCAGATACGAGACCACAGACCTGCGATGGATATTTCCGCAGGTGCGGAGCCGCAGAAGCAGCTAAAGGACCGCATATGCAAAAAGGTCGTTGGGTAGTCTGTTCTTTAAAACGGGGGTTCAGCTCATTTTGACTTCATTTCGTCCATGGGAGCCGATTTTGGGTCAATTTTGGAGTGCCATCTTCATCAACTATTATGGGGTAAGTAATTTCTTCACATCATGAGTTAAAAATATGGTTTATATATGAATTTAAGCAAGAGAATTCGTAGAATTTGGGATTTTGGTAAAAAAACCTAAAAATTAGTGTTTTTGGATTTTGACCACGAAATTGGACATGAAATTTGGAATAAGTTATATATTTTAGTTCGTGGTGTTATAGGTAAAGTTTATCTTCAAAATCTTTTCGAAATATGGGCGCGTGGACCCCAGGGTTGACCTTATCGACTTCTCGAGCATACTGGAAAATTATTTAAATTAATTAATTATGGGTATTAGAGTATATTTTGATTGGTGTGCACATTGTTTGACTAGTTTTGGATCGACGGGCATTGGTTTGAGGTGTTAGAGAGGCTTTGGAGCCAGTTATGGAACTTCTGCGCGAGGTAAGTCTCCTGTCTAACCCTGTGAGAGGGAAACTACCCCTAGGTGATAATTAGTGTTATGTGCAACTTGTTCTGGGTGCTATTTACGCACGAAGTGATGAGAATCTGTACATAGTTAAAGCACGTTTATGTGGGGGTAGACTTAGGATCTTATCCTATAATATTTGAATTATTTGAACTCATTCTGCTGGCTTAATTAATAAAAGTTATAATTGAAATTGATTTAGAAATAAATACATGCACACTAGGCCAATCCTTAACACTTTGAATTTTGGTCAAGTTATTTGAGAAATGGTAAAGATTATATTCATTTTATGCTCCTGTGCTGTATTGTAAACACGTGTCTCGTAATTCGGTAACTTCCTTCCTTTTTCTTGTGGAGCGGGCCGCACACCTCGGCAGTATATAGATGCATCTGTAGATCGTGCCGCACGTTCCTCGGCAGTGTACACGTTATTCTGGATCGGGCCGGACGACTTCGGCGGAATCATGCGTTATATCGCTAGTAGTCCGAATGTTCACGAGTTAAACATTCCACTGATGTCCGGCTTTTTACATGGTATTTCTTACTTATTGATAATAAAACTTGACATTTTTTCGAGCTGTTAAGGTAGAATACAAGATTTAGAAATTTATGCCTTGAAAGAAGAAATTGAAAGATTATCTAACTTACAGATTTACCTCATCTTTGTCGTATGCCTCATATTTGCTTATGTTTTATTATATTGCTTTATTGGACCTTTAGTAAGTGTCGATGTCGACCACTCGTCACTACTTCTCTGGGGTTAGGCTAGATACTTACTGGGTACGCGTTGATTTACGTACTCATGCTGCACTTCTACACTAAATGTGCAGGATCTGACAGGTTCATCGATGATCACCTTGGCGTGTAGGCACACCTGTTGAGGAGACTTCACGTGAGCTATATTCCAGGCTGCGCATCACAGCCCACTGAGTCTCCATTGTACCATTTAATTTATTCTGTCTTATTCCATTCGGGACAGATGTTGTGTTATTATTATGCTCCTTAGAAAATGCTCATGCACTTGTGACACCGGATTTTTGGGGTTCCTACGGATTGTTCGTTATTGTAGTTGTGTAAATTCTATTTCTTACGATTTAATTAAGGAAAAGTTTTGATTTCAAACTACTAAAATAAGTAATTAAATGAGTAAATCACCGTTGGCTTGCCTGACGGTGGCGTTAGTCGCCATCATGAGCTATAGTGAATTTTGGGTCGTGACAGGGCGCATGGAAGATTGACTTTGAAATGAAATGCCCATTGTTCAGGAGGGCACTTGGAAAAGTAAGAAGTTTTTTTTTGTAGGAAAATTGATGAAAGGGTTCTGTAATTAATGACTCAAGCAGGCAATGGATACAAAATGATAGAATTTGAAATGATATGGCAGAGTCTGACTAAGACTTCCTATATATCCCAATAAAATCAGGCCAAAACGTAGTTCGATTATTATAGGTGACTGAATCCGATGTGGATTGCCTACGTATTCCTACCAAAGCAAATCAAGTCATAACGTAGTTCCCAATTAATAGAATGGTTTTTTATTTTCTATTATAAGAGTGGGACCGCACCCTACATGGATTTCCTACATATCCCCTCGTGGGAAGTCAGGTCCGGTGTAGTTCTGTTTCAGCAAAACCTAACCCTACTGTCAACAAAACTTGACTCTTTTTGTTTTTTGTATTTTCCGCTGTTTTATAGCTTCTGTAGAGAATATTAGAAAATTTGGAGAGTAAAGAAAAATTGTGATTTATTGATCAATCATCTTTTTGACTTGACTTTGGCTGGTACCAACAATTAGTTTTGTGCAGAAGAATTTCCACCATATACTTTCCATCAAGCCGAGATCAGCTTATGAGTAATTCCTATAGCTTCGAGTAGTACCTCAGCTTATGGGTAATTCCGATTTCTTCAAGTGCCCTCACTACAAAGAAAGTCATAATTTGCACATATTTTGAAGTATTTTTGTATTTTGATTTTAGGACATTTTTGAGAAGTACACTTTCACTCAGAAAGATGTTCAATGCATGTGATTGAGATACCATATGCTTGACCTTTATGTGAGTATCCACTAATGTGAGAACACTTGGAATAAGATCATGTTGGGCTTTGTTATCGGCATTGAATGTTAGACGGGCTTTGTTACCATTCCGTATAGGAGCATTGTTATACAGGGTTGGGTTTCGTTCCGTTTAGGAGCGCTGACGGGAAAGTAAAATGACGAGCAATGTACCATTCCGTATAGGAGAATTGTTAGTACGAGGATGAGTACCGTTCCGTTTAGGAGTGGTGATAGAAAAGTAAACTGACGGGCTGTGTACCATTCCGTTTAGGCATGGTAACAAGAAAGTATATGACAGGCTGTGTACCGTTCTGTATAGGAGCATTGTTGGTAAAGAGCTGGGTATCGTTCCGTTTAGCACAGTTGTCAGAAAAGTAAAATGACGGGCTGTGTATCATTCCGTATAGGAGCATTGTTAGTATGGGGCTGGGTACTGTTATGTTTAGGAGCGCTGACAAAAAAGTAAAATGAAGGGCTTTGTACCATTCTGTATAGGAGCACTGTTAGTACGGGGCTGGGTACCGTTTCATTTAGGGGCACTGATAGAAAAGTAAAATGAAGGGCTGTGTACCATTCCGAATTGAGTAGGAAAGTAAAATGATGGGCTGTGTAACGTTCTGTATGGGAGCATTGAGCATGAAAGTAAATCTCCACGCGATGGGAGGGACAAGAAAGTAAATCTCTACACAATGAGAGTGACTAAAATGTAAGTCTCCACAATGGGAGCGATAAGAATTGAAATCTCCGCACGATATGAGCATTTTTTGATTTTTTGAAAAATGAGATCGAACCCAGGGAGGGTCCTTGATTGATGACTTTTTTGAAGAAATGAGATCGAACCAAGGAAGGGTCCTTGATTGATGATTTTTTTTGTTTCTGGATTTTTTTTGAAGAAATGAGATCGAATCTTGAGAAGGGTCCTTAATTGATGAATTTCTTGATTTTTTTTTTTAAAAAATGAGACCGAACCCGAAGGTTTCCTACGTATCTCGTCGAAACGAGAATCAGGTTAGGGGTAGTTCGAGAAGATTAGAGATAAAGGGAGGTTGTTTTGGATTTTGTTTTTGAATTACTTTTTTTATTTTGATGTTGATGTCTCACGGGAACACTTTTAGAGAAGCAACAGAGGAAGACATACATAAGTTTTTTTTTTTGAATTTTTTGGGAATGATCCCTTTGTAAGGATCTTTGGTCAACTATGACCCAAATGGCTAGACTTGACCAATTCATCCAATTAAGGATGAGAAAAATTGGACCCATGACAAGTTGCCTACATATCTTAACACGAGGTCAAGAATCAGGCACGCATAATTCTTGATGATTGGGGGTAGCAGAAGATGTTTCAAATTTTTGAAATTCCTCAAGGAGGAATTATTTGCCTATGTATATTGACACAACGTCAAGAATCAGGTACGCATAGTTCATGAAGGTTGGAGAGTATGAGATGTATGAATTTTAACACTTCTTTTACTCTCCTAAAGCATTGCAACTAACTATATTAATTGCATCGAAGATATGTATTAAATGTAAGGGTATAGACTAACTCGGAGCGATGCCTCGTTGTATCCATGACTGGGTATGGTATCTCTGGAGTTGAAGAGTGTCTGTCCCCAGAAAATGTGCCCCAACTGCTCCTTCGAACAGTTGCTTCGATGCCCCCTGACTGTTTGCGAGACAGTTGTTGTGGTTGTCTCCAATTGACTGCAGGGATATTTCGTCGCAACCTCCTAGTTGTCGACATGAACCTTTTGGTGATCGTCCCCGGTATTAGCCGGAGCGATTATTTGATGTAGATATAGAAATATAGTGAGAGTAGTGCCATCATAAAATGATAAAATGATGGAATTAAGAATTATAGCTAACACTCCCTTGATTGTTCGGTTGATGTTCCCGCGATGTCCAATATTGGGTGCTATTTCCCATGCAGTCCTAGGACGATGCACCTTTCAGTCATCCTCATGAACCATTTGACGATCGTCCCCGGTTGACAACCGAGAATGATGTTCTGATCTAAATATAGAAAAGTGGTGAGGGAAGCTAAGTCATAAAAAATGGTCAACTTCACTCCAAAATTACTACTCCCCTGACTATTTGACCGATGCTCCACCAAGTCCGAGACTATATGTTATCTCCCGTGAAGTGTCAAGGATGACATTCCTGCAAAACTCGGAGGAGAAAATGTTAGAATACCTATTGGGTGATGTTATAAGATTAAGAGGGTGCACAATTAGACAGTGCATCCAATGGTATATCCGGTTGCGATCAGGAACGCGATGTCGGCATTCCATGATGGTCTAGGATATGATGTTGTTCCTCCTGCGTCTCTTAGTTTGAGGGAGGGAGTTGATTCACATTGACTTGATGCTTTGTTTGTTCTTCTTTGTTTTTCTGAGTCGTGCGAGCATGACACTTCTCGAAGGCTAACTAACAACTTGCCCCTGTAACAAAATGGGTTTGCTTGTATTGGATCTCTGAATTTGGAAAGTGGGAGTGAACATCATGACTCCATAGCTAGAGTTTTGAAGAAGGGACTTGCATCCCATATGTTGGGATTTAAGACGAGTGAGGGTCAGAGTAAGGTTGGTATGGTATTTTGATGTTTTGATTTTTTTGAAATTTGGTTGACGCTCTCGGAGATTTTCTGGGTTGAGAGCATCACCGCACTTTTCCAAAGGAACTGCTCAAGTTTTTCATACTGATGAAATTAGTTTGAAATAGTAGGGAGACCAAACCCTTATTTAGGGTTGCCTACGTATCTTGACACAAGGTCAAAAATCAGGTCAAAACGTAGTTCGGGCCAATTACTTGAATTATGAATGAGAAGAGTTGCGATTATGAATGCGGACCCTTGGGTAGGTGGGTGGAGACTGGTAACTCTCAAATATGAGATAGATTGTAGTGCGGCATATGGATCTGTATTAAATGGTTGTAGTCAGTGGAAATGTGAAGTCCAATTAAGAAGAATATGTCAAATCAGTGAAAGATGTGCCACGCTAAATTAATGTATGTTTGGGAAAGGATGGTAAAGTCCAAAAGATGATATGATTGTAATGGATGGTCATGAAGACTGGAATGGGTATATGTATTTGAAAGGTCAAGGTTCAGTACAAGTTAACTAGGGTTTAGTCAGATAGAGAGCACCTAATAATGGATAACAAACATAATGTACATGTAATATATAAAGGATACATAACAATAGCAGGAAAATAATATATAACAAATATACCAAGAATATGCAGCAAATAAAAGATATCCAAGGACTAATTCGGCTAAAGTGAGCTGCAAGATTGTGTCAGTGACCTACGAATTCTCAGAGTAGGTTTACCTAGATTCGAGCATGAGTTTAGGACAACTGCGAGATGGTATGTAGTTGACCTCGTCTGCCTGTCTCTGAAACTTAGGAGTACTGAAAGGAGGTTTGGAAGGGTGAAATGATAAGCCTCGCGTGACTTGTGTGTGATTGTGTACGACCAAGTGTCAATAGAAAAGTGATGACAATTCAACAAGGCAGTACCATACCCATGTGACAAAGAATATATAAAACAGTCATATGTAACGGAATATACAACATAGACATTTCAAAAGTATATACAATATGAGCATGACATAGAATACATCGCTTTTGAAGCGGGTGACAAAGAATACACCACTTAAAGCACATGACAAAGAGCATACCGCTAGAAGCGCATGACAAAGAATGTACGACTTGGAGCAGATGCATGACAAAGAATATACCGCTTGAAGCAGAGAACATACCGCTTATAGCACAGAATATACAACTTCAAGCAAAGAGTATACAACTTGAAACAAAGAATATACAACTTGAAGAATATACGACTTGTATCATGTGACATAAAGAATAGAAATTGGAGTATTGGAGAACCTGTAATCCCTCAAGTATTTGATCTAGTCCGTTGTGGTTAGAACCTGAAGTATTCCCATTAGAGTTGTCATGTTGTTGCACCCTATTTTGCACCAGACAAAACAAACTAAAACTTATAGTACTCTACATGGTTACTTAAAGTTTAGAGTCGCCACCTAAGGTTTAAGGTACACTAGGACACCAATATTACACTATGTAATGTATATTTGATTATGGTCTACTAAATCGTTGAGATTCTAGGTAAGGGTTCAAGTTATCTCAAGGGAAAGGTGTTAGGCATCCATAAAAATCCACAAAATGTGGTTCCTTCGGACTCTATTAAATAAGTGAGGAAAGGTTCAAAAGAATGATTAATTTAATATTTACAAAGAATTATGAAAATGATTTGGACTGAAGAATGATGAGCGTCACATGGTAAAAGTAGGGATGTTTATGTGCAACAGAATATGTGCAAGAACGTGGATAACGAAAATATGTTAAAGAGTTAAATTTTAATGACTAAGTGAAGTGTATCACCAAGTAAAGTATTTACAAATTAACAAAATGACTTTGAGTTGAAAGGAATAATTTCGAAAGAATTTAGTTGTAAACAAGATTAACTATTATAAGAAAGTGGGCCACGAAAATGATTGATCAAGAGTGAAAAAAGGATTACCTTTAAATAGTATTTTTTATGCAATGAATAGGGTAAGAGAGAGTTGATTAATATTAGAAGAAAATTATGAAAATAAATTAACTAAAGGACAATTAATTATGACAAATGAATAATGAAATTCATTTATATTTCTTTGCATGTGTAGTAAAAGGTAAATAACAAAATGTATGAAATTACTTTAAGTTTTTTTGAAATTGGTACACAAGATGTGAAGAATGCAGTTTAATATTTTTAAAAGAATGGATTAGATAAGAAGGGAACAATATATCTTACACTTTTAATCTAGTAAATAAAATATGAAAGAATTTGTTTTAAAATGAATGAACACGTATAAGAAGTTGCTAAAGAAATGAAGATATAAGCGAAAATATAAAGGATAAGTGGAATATTCGTAAATTGACTAAATGAATATTAATTAAAGAAATACTTTGAAAATATACTTTATGCACAGAGATTAACTATTTAAGTAAAAAGCTAAAATATAAAAATAGAAACTTACTCTAATGATTGGTAAAAGTGAAAAAGAACAACGTTTGGGCAATCTTAAGATATAATGGATAAACTAAAAGAATTGATTTGATGAATAATGAATGAATATGGTATAGAAAAAGATGTATCAAAATACTTATGAGATAAACAATTATTGCATCAATACGAGAAAAATATTTGTGCTTTCAATGAATTATTATTCGATGGCAACTAAGATAGCCAAACCCGTATGACTACAAGGCCTAAGTTTCTCAAAAAATAGTATGATAGTCCAACTATAATTCCCTGTTTAAAATGTGTCCATTAAAGAACAATCTACATTTAAAATGATTCAAAAAGATGCTCATACAATTATAAGATAAAGATAAAATATCTATCAAGTTTTATTTAATGAAATTGATTCGACGCATCCTCGTCTTTTATTTTCCGGTGCTTATCATCATCGTCTCGTTATTAAGGCCCGGTTTTGAGGATCATTCGGGGCGAGTGACCTCAAAAACTTATTCTCATCGGCCTTTTTTAGCAAAGTGTAGTATCTCATCCAAATCAGCGTATGTGCAACAAATAAAGAAAGTCACAATATTGTCAAACCAACACCAAAATCGATACGAAGTGGAGGACCAGCAGTACAAACGGAGTTCACAGTAGCAAGGAGCAAAGAAACTCCAACAGTAGGAGTAATGTAAGAGACAACAGCAATGATAAACGATGGGAACTGCAGAAAAATGGAGCTATGGCAGCAGTGACAACAAATCACAAATAATCTTGACCAAAATAGTAATATCAAACGATTTTCAGCCAAATTCTGTCCTTTGCCCTTTTATTAATTGTATGAACTTAATAATCTGTAAAAGAAGATTGAGAAGTGAATCAATGCAAAATAGAGGTGCCAAACAATGAGATTTCCGGTCAAGTTCCCCAAACTGCAAAAACACGAAATTTTCGACCAAAACACTTTTCCAAACACAGTCACCGGACAATTGAAAACCAGCCAATGACCAAGGGATGGTCTCAAAGTAACAACAACAGGGTCCTAACAGTGACATTAGCAAAACGAGCGGCAAAGAGTTCACCGGAAAGCATGGGTGTCCGCCCGAAAAACCAAGCTCGGACACTAGACCCATGAATCGTTTATGGACGTCACTCGACGGCGATGACAACACCGGAGCAACGCCACAAAAGACGAGGTAGCAGTAGCGACTGGTCGCCGGAAAATCCCAGGACCGGCCAAATCTATGAAGTTGAGAGTGTGAGAGCGAAGGGGAACAACTGAAGTTGGTCTCTACAAATGAGAGGTGAGATATAAAATGAAGGCTAGGGTTTTTGTTAGGCAAAAAAAATCTGATGGGTTAATGTGTGCATTTATAATGTGTATGGTGTAAAACTTAAGGGTTAAAAGTTTAGGGCTGGAGACAAAATAGTCTTTACCCGTTCAAAAGGATGTCATATCATGTCATGTCAATATGAGTTGTTACATCAGGATGTCAAGTCATGTCAGGATATCTTGTCACATCAATATCATGTCGTGTCAATATCTAATCACATCAAACGTCTTGTGATATTGGATGTTTATGGGACATTAATTTGACTAGATTGAATATGTTTTAAAGTAAATTCTATTGGCTTGTGTGTAATTACTAGACTGTGCTATAAATTAAAAAATATTTATTTAAGTAGAAAATCTTATAGCATTTATTTAATTTAACTACTACAATTGTATTGTAGTAATTGTTAGTTTATTTTTGAAAAGACAATAAATTGATAGAGTATCCTAATATTTGAGAAATAAGACAATTTTCAATAAATTGCTTAAATTTTATAAAAAATGCCCAAAATCGGTAGTATTTAACTAATTGCAATAAAAATAATAAAAATTTTCATGCTTTGTAAAAATAAAATAATTATCAATAAATTGCATTAAAGCTAAATAATGTGCAAAAACCAGATCATTTTTTACTAGGAAGCCTGCAGAATTTCATTTTTAAATACGGAGGGTCAAAATTTAGTGTCAACAATTGTAGGTCTAGGCTAATTCTTCATAGCTGTAATCTTTTGATGATCAACCTTGATTCCTTTCTAGAGACCACATGATCAAAGAACATAACAGACTCGATCCAAAACTCACATTTCGAAAACTTCACATACTACTTGTGTTGATATAGAGTTTGCAAAACTGCCCTAAGATGAACAACATGGTCCTCTCGAATTCGTCAATACACAAGGCTATCGTCTATGAATACTATCATAAATGAGTCGAGAAAACGCTTGAAGACTGGATTCATAATGTAGAGTAGGGCTCACTGAATCAGCTGAGAGTAGGGTACACACCTATCAAGAACCTGTGCCTCCTGCTGAGGTACCCCCTACATCCATTAAGGTGTAGCATCCAAAAAAAAAGAGACGTTTGTACATATAGAATATTACTAGTATGTGTTGATACTCAATTTTTCCTCATATTTTATAAAGTATTACATATACTTTCAAAACATTATTTTGCATATACCTAATTTATGAGGTCGTGTAGGTGATTTCTATAATGGTTTAACCCTTTTAAATTTGATTTCTTGCAATTTTTCTAGAATTGTCAAATATTCATTAATTACTCCTTCAAATTATTTTGAGTGATTTAATCATCTAAACTGATTACTTATACCCATATGCATATTCTCGAATATTTTATTTCATTGTACACAATTGTATTTGCATTTTTACTTATTGTTTACATTATTTGCAATAATAGCCTATGTTCCACAAATGATTATATTTATAATTCTTTTTAGGCTGATATGATTTTTATACCTTTACAATTATAATATGTTATTTAAAGCCTAATTTTAGAAATAAATAGTATTTTTATCATTTTATAAAGATTTTTATTTATTTCTTTAATTAATTTTTATATTTTTAATTTATAGCCCAATACATGGTTAAATTTTGAGACCAATTATGGTCCAAATAAATAAGCACATGCTAACTGACCCATCGGAAGGCCAAAACCAAACAACCAAATAAGTCTACCCCATCTGTAATCCATTTTACCTGACCCTAGTACCCTTTAAATCCCAGTCGTTGATCATTCACCGTTGATTTTAAATGATCAACGTCTCATAATAAACAACTCCTTTCTCTTTATATCCCCATAACCCAAACCCTAGACCCCATTTTCCATCTCCACCGCCCTTATACACTCTCATCCTCTTCTCTCCCTTGAGAAACCCTAGCCGCCTCATCCTAAATCTCCTCTGAATCCGACTAAGCTATGAAATCCTTTTATGATCTGCTTACCTTATATACACTACCTCGCTACTACTCACACACTCGTAGTGTTACTTAATACTCGCCCTAATTTTGGCAAGTATTATCTTTCTAGATCAGGCTTGAAAACTTCGATCTTGAAGATTGGGATGATATCTCATCCATATACACGGAAAAGGGTCTGATTTCTCACACAAGTTGGCGGATTTCAAACGTTGAACCCTAATTAGCGTTTGAAATTCGATTTCTCCTTTTACCAGCTGCTTTACTTATTGCATGGGATATTTTCTCTCCTTGTTCATTTATGTGTGATTTCGTTCTATGTTTGTTTGTTCAAATCGATCACTATAGAAGCCCACCCTGATTTCCCCTTTTGGACGGACTTTTGAATCGCTATCACTCCCTCACTCACTTATTCACTCTGTTTGAAAACTCTTGGTTCTTGGCCGGCTGAAAGCTAAGGCCACCGGAATTCGCTTTATTGACCTTCCCAGTGTAAGCACTCCTCGGGGCTCATCTGAAGCCTTTGTGAACTCTGGCACACTGGATTGGGGCCCTATTGTTCTCTTTTTGCTACTGATAATTGAACTACTACTGGAAATTCTTCCTCTCTTTACTTGCTTGTTAATTTGCAAACGGTGAGTACTTTGACTCTTGCAATTCCATTATCTCCCTGCTTATGTTCATGCTCTGCACTTCCATATTATCTGAGCTTCAGGAACCAATATGACACTGTGTTCTCCTTGCCTTGAAGTTATTCTGTAGACTGGCTTTTTCTTGTACTCATACCTGCCTATATTTATTTTGTGACCTTGTTTTTTCTTGTATTCAATTTGGAAGACTTCTGACCTTTAAGCCTGCTTAGTCTGTTTTGCTTATGTATGCTCTAATTCCTATATTTGCTGTTTGTTATGATTCCTTTCTCATCCCTTGCCTTGAACTCTTGTACTGAAACTCCCACGGAACTAATTCCTGCTCGGAATCTGCTTTAATGAGTCTCTTTCTGCTGAATCCTTTATGCATTATCTAATATTTCTCTGCAAATTGACCCATGATCACCCATTTACGCCCAATAAATATTTAGCCAAACTCGCCTCTCTGCTATTTGTGAACTCTGATGTTGTGCTCCCTGACTTGTTTAATCCTATATTATTTAGTATTGCCTAAAACTTTCTAGGGTAAATTTTAATGTTTAGGCTCATCCTATATTAAATCAACTGGTATTAGTTTTGATGCTTGCCTGTCCTATTGATCTAAACTTGACATAGTTTTTGAATTCTTCTAGTGTTAAGGTTCTCTCATGCTCAACTAAATAGTTGCTTTCGTAGGCCATGTCCCCCAACCTATTTGGTTGTGATATTTTCACTAGTTTTTCCTGTTAGACATTTTCATGTGAAGACTGTATTCTACTTGTTCCTGTCTATGACTCTGCTAGATTCCTATATTTTAAATTCTTATGTCTAAGGTTTTTTAGGTTAATTCTAAATCATGCTTTTTTTTGAAAATCGATTTGGAGTGGTTTGCTAGCTTATGATATTCAATCCTATCGGTGTGAATTTGCCCTGTGTGCCTTCTAAAGTAGTGCAATACTTGCCTTTGGTTAAAAACAATTTGTTAGTCACATCTTTAAGAACTAAGAGTATAGGCTTGAAAGGTTGTTTAATTAATTCAGTGCGTAGTTGGACACTTGTATGGTAAGGTTTGGCATCCATTATTGTACGTAAGTAACTCGTTGGGCCTGGTGTTGGGCCATATGTGTTTTTTGACCTGGCATTGAATTCGGGCATACTCTACTATCCTTGTGAGCCTAGGATTGGGGTATGCTGGTTGTGCGAAGAGTAAGGCTGCTGAAGGCCCAGAAATATTGCTAGGTTATTTTTGTATTAGCCGACACCGTTTTATTGGGCCTATATTTGTTTTACTCTGTATTTTGTCATATTTGATTTTATATTTGGGCACTTAATAATTTGTAATAATGAAAATGGGGAAATTAGTGAAAATAAGGGCTGGGGTACTTTATTTCTTGCACGAACGGGTAGAAAACATGCCTATTAGATTCTAACTATCTCACTTGTTTGCATGCCTCATTCGTTGGAAATTATCTGTGCAATATGTTGTTCACATAGAAAACATGGCTTAAGGCTAATATAATGTCTTAACTTGCAACGTTAGAGAGCATGCCTATAGGATCTACATTGGACTTGTTGCACATAGATATTATGTCTATAGGAGGTCAATACAAATAACTGAAACTGCCTGCTTTGGTGTATTTCATTCAATTATGTGACTCACCTTCACACCATGTCCATAGGATCTCAACTCAAGTAATCAAAGCTGCTATTGCTGCTATTTTCCTTTAATTACATAGCCCGCCTAGAAAGCACTTATAGGGACAAATAAACAAATCTACATTTTTAACGACTTCGCTTCCCATATGCGAATTGATTAAAGATCATTCCTAAAGGATGCTATCACTTACCTAGAAAGCATGACTATAGGATCTTTTAATAGAATTATGAATTAAGCTTCTTTATTGTTAAACTTGGTCATCTACAAATCCTGCCTATAGGATTCCATACTAAAAGTTGAAATGCTTAATCAGATAGAAGCCATGACTATAAGGTTTGAACAACTTAGCATGCCACAATTCTAAGTCTACCTATTATAGCTGCCCGTCTACCTAATTCTAAACCCAGTCATATAAGTGATAATTGTTCGCTTAATTAAACACGTGCATCTGAGTCTCTATGAGGAGGTGAACTTGAGCCTTTTGTGTTGTCTATGTGAAGTCCTATTTGTTTTGATTGCGCGCTTAGTTTTGTTATTTTGAGAAGCCCACGAGTTGTCACATACCAAAACCTACTTTCGCGAAAAAACGGGGCGCGACAGTATGTAAAATTAAATACCCTCACATTGAATAGAATGCCAACACAAGGAGAGAGAAACATGGAAGTAGTAAGAAAAGCAGTAGTATTTAAAATGTCATGTCACGACCCAAAATCCACAATAGGCCGTGATGGCTCCCAATGTCGCCGTTAGGCAAGCAAACACTTAATTATTCATTTTATTTATTTTTAGAAACATAAATCTTATTTAGATAGAGAGGTCAATGCATTAGAATAAATCGTAGATAAGTACAATTTAATTAAAAATAATAAGTAAAAGTGTGTCAATGTAAAACAATACATAACAATTTTAGAACATCCCCAAAATCTGGTGTCTTCAAGTGCATTAGCATCTATTAGAAGGTACTATAATAATACAAAATCTGTCGGGAATACAAGTTAGACAAGAAAAATATAAATAACTCTGATGGAAACTCCATATGTTGCGGATCATAACATGGGATGCAGCTCACTGTAAAGTCCCCGCAACAGATGTGCTTTTGCGCCCAAAAGACCACCAGAAATATATACCTGCACAATAAGTGTAGAAATGTAGCATGAGTACGTAAGTCAACGCGTACCTAGTAAGTATCTAGCCTAACCCTAGAGAAGTAGTGACGAGAGGTCTACATTGACACTAACTAGTGGTCCAATATATCAAGTGAAAATAAACAAGTATGAAGCATGGTAAATAAATAGTGTAAACAAATATAGGTACGTGGTACGATCCTCCTCTGAACAGTAAACACGAGCTCTCAATTATCGGTTATCTCCTCAACCGGAGTATATAAATAAAATAGTCCCCACCAAATAGGTCATCACAATTTAAATCAGGAAAACTCACATATACGTTGGCTTCTTGTCAAATATTACACACGATTCTGCCGAGGCGAACGACCCGATCCCATAAGAGTAATTTCATGAAGTTGCTGAGGCGAACGGCCCGATCCTATGAGAGTATGTTATAGAAATGCTGAGGCGAACGGCCCCATCCCATAATAAATGATACTGTTGAGACGAACGGCCCGATCCCATACGAATATGATATTGTCGAGGCGAACGGCCCAATCCCATAAGAATATGATACTGCCGAGGTGATTGGCCCAATCCCATAAGAGTGTGTTACATAATCCCGCTGAGGAGAACGGCTGATCCCATTAGAATATGAAGCTTTAACAGGTCCTTGACCCCACTCATGAATATACATGTGGGTTATGAAATTTAAGGAAGCTTTTCGATGAAAACGCACAACACGAGAGAAATTTATAATGGAAGCACAATTATTTCGCGGCTAATCAAGTAGCTCGTCAAATCTTTACAATAACGAGCCTATCACTCTACGCAATCCTAGTCTCAGGTCGTAACGAGAACTCAAGTAACTAAGCAGGCAAGAATAACTCAACTAGTACAAATAAAACATGGAGTGAATCCAAGTCTACCCGGACATAATAAGGAAATCTAGCATGCGCACGGACACTCGTCACCTCATACGTGCGTAGCTCCCATAACATGTAGCATATAACAAGAATAATATCTACGGAGTAATTTCCCCCTCACAAGGTTAGACAGGACACTTATCTCGTTCCGATGTTCCATTACCGGCTCCAATGCCTCTCTACCTCCTTGTCTCAAAGCCAAACAATCCGAAACTAGTCAAACAACGTGCAAATCAATCAAAATATACTCTAATGCTTATAATTTAACAATTTCTAATGATTCCCAACTCCGTTCAAAAAGTCAACAAAGTCAACCTCGGGCTCACGTGCCTAGATTCTGAAAAATTTCGATGATAAACATTACCCATAACACCACGAACTCAAATATATAATTTATTCCTAATTCAATTTCCAAAATTGTGGTCACAATCCAAAATTACCAATTTCTAGGTTTCTTCAATAATCCCACAATTACTATAATTTATCATGTTAAAATCCACATGTAAATCATGTATTTAACTCACATCGGTAGGAATCACTTACCTCATGAAGGATGATAATAATGACACTCCAAAACCGCACCCAAGGCCGGTGAGGTGAAATGAGCCAAATCCACGTACTTAGCAAAGCATTCTGCCCAACGATGTTCCACACTTGCGGAAGTCTTTACGCTTCTGCATCTCCGCTTCTGCGGAAGCAACCTCGCAGGTGCAGCTTCTCCCAAGGCGCCAGCTTTTCGCTTATGTGGACTTCCAATCTCAGATGCGATTCCTCTTTTGCGGAAATCATCCGCATCTGCGGACTTCACAGCTCGAGCAGCACTTTGCACCTGCGTGCCCATGACCGCATCTGCGGCTCCGCAGGTGCGCTAAAACACTCGCTCCTGCGATCTTCCAGCCAAAGGCCAATTTCACTTCTGTTCCCCTCCGCCCGCATCTGCGAGCCTACAGGTGCGGTAAATCCCTCGCACCTGTGAATCCAGCCAGCTTCACTCCCATCTACTTTTGCGACTCCTGGGCCGCTTTTGCGGTTTTGCACCTATGGCCACAACCTCGCAGGTGCTATCACACCAGAAGCCTCAAGCTTCAGCAATTCCTTAAACACAAAATTCGATTCGATTCCAATCTGATTTGTATCCGAGGCCCTAGGACCCTAACCAACGCATCCTAAAACATGATACAAACTTCGTCGAAGCCTCAAATTACTCCAAACAACATCAAAATATAAATCGACGATCAAAACCTTTCTTTAATCTTTCAAACCCTTAAACTTCGCCGAACGCATCCGAATTATGCTTAAATATATTCCAGACTGATGCCAAACTTTATGCACAAGTCATAAATCACAATACGAACCTATTCCAAAGATCAAAACCTTGAACAGACATCAATAACATCAAAATTCACTTCAAATCTAACTTAAGAAATTCTTAAACTTTCAACAATGCCAACCTTCCTTAGGTGCCGAAATGCTCCGGGACCACCCGATACTCAACCTGAACATATACCCAAGTCCGAAATCATCATACAAATCGATTGGAGCCTTCAAATGCCGATTCTGAGGTCGTTTCCTCAAAAGTCAAATCTTAGTCAATTCTTCCAACTTAAAGCTTCCGAATTGAGAATTTTTTGTCCGAATCAACTCCGAACTTCCCGAAATTCAAATCCAACCGTGCGTACGAGTCATAATACATGAAGTGAAGCTACTAAGGGGCTCAAACTGCCGAATAACGCGCTAGATATCAAAACGACCGGTCGGGTCATTACATGCCAAGTTTAAACATGATAGGAAATTGTGACATAAGTAAAAACGTCATCTCAATAAAATGTTGTGTAGATAGATATGTCCATGCTAGCAATTCAATACATCATCCCAATATTGGGGCATAATCTCATAATGGTGCGAAAGAGACTTGTCCCAATCAACTCCGACAGGCATGTGTTGTTTCGGGTATAGTCCTTTCAATCTACACCTTCTCGGTTGCATAACAATACTCCCAAAAATATTTCATTTAATGTAATGCATAAAATATTCTTCATTTCATTGTCCCTTGGGACACACATCATCATTATCATTTGGCTAAATGGCCACATTTCATCTTGCATACATTTACTTGCCTTGGCTTACATAAGACATCAAAAGTAATTTAAGACATTGGAGAATCATAGTACCAAACAATGAGAATGTAAGAGCTAAATATATATTGAAATATTTCCACAAGGAAAGCATAGTGATTGCCTTTGAAACATGAATTAACTTTATAAGCATTTGACGGATCAATCATACTTAAAATACTTTTCTAAAGAAATGCATAACTTTGGCAATTAAATCCTGACTTGAGTACGTAAGCATTATATAAATCATTCGCTTGAGGCAATTCATAACAAGGACTAGGATTTAGAGCAAATAATATTTGAAATGTATGAGTAGTTCATTGAATTCAATTCTGTGGTAGGAGTTTAGCCAAACATAGCTTAATCGAGGTTTCCTTAGAATCCCTACGATGTTCCACCATTCTTAGCAACTTAAATCTATAGTAAAATAGTTCAATTGAACCATTATTAGTATGAAATCTCATATCTTAGGTCCTTTAGGTATTATATCAAACACTTAGCGTGCATACTCGTCTCCAACCTCCTACAATAGAATTTCTTCATCCCACAACTTATCTCCAAACCAAAAATTCACCTACAATTTTCCTAAGACAACCAACAACCTCTATTTGCACATGCATGCCCAACTATTCATTTCCTACACAAGGGCGAACGGGGACTTGCCCCGATCGTTTCCTACACCGGCACATGTAGTTTTGGATATAGGGCTTTATAACCTGCACCTTTTCGGTTACATAACAATATTGCCAAAAAATATTTCATTTAAAGCATTTCATAAAAACTTTCTTTCATTATCCTCTTGGGACATACATCATCATTCTCATTTTGGCAAAATTGCCACATTTCATCTTCATACTTTCACTTCATTCACTTACCACGTATTATCAAAAGACACCAAATGTATTTAAAGCATTGGAGAATCATAGTTACAAATATATGAGTAAAAAAGAGCTTAAATGCTTGAAATATTTTCAAGAGAAGAGAAAAATGATGGCGAATGAAACATATATCGAATTCATAAGCATTTAAAAATTCAATCATTTCGGGAAATTTAAAATAAACGGATTAGGAACTTGAACAAAACATGCTTGGAGTTTAGAAGGAATTCACGGAATCCAATTCTATGGGAAGGGTTTAGCCAAATATAACCTTAATCAAGCTTCCTTTGGATCCCAACTATATTTTACTACTTGTAATACACTACATTACAAAAAATTCAATTGAACCAAAATTAACAAGAATTTTCATGTTTAGGTCATTTGAGTATTTTATCAAACACCTAAAGTACATAGCATGATACCACCTCTAGTAATGGTATTTCTTCATTCCTCACAACCTTTCCATAGACACATTTATACCATAACCATCCTTGGGTAGTAGGTGATCTCCAACGATACATACATGATCACCCATTTACGCCCAATCAACAACAACATTGAACAACCCCATCTCCCTATTCCTAATAACACCCAAACTCGAGTTTGCAAGCTTATGGCTTCCATTCACTATACGATAAGCTCCAACACCAAAATTTTATCTATAATCTCATTATTGAACATGAATGCATGAGTGGTAGGAATGAAACCTTACCTTATAAGTAGAAGACCTTCTATATTTCTTCCTTGAGTGTTTAAGAATTTAACTAGAACTTGAAGTGTTAAAGTGTGGAGCTCCTCCTCTCTCTCTATGGTCCTCTCTCTCGAAATTATTAGACTCTCCCTTTTAAAGCAATCCTTTAGGCCTTTTATTAAAACAGAATTATGTTTGAAAATTTCCCAGAAATACCCTCCGAGTCAAATCCGCGATCGCGTAAGGGGCCGCATAATGCTTCTACATTTTGCAAAATGGTGCTCCACAATTTCAAATTTATCTGGACAGATGTGTTGCGAATCTATGATCCACATAACTATTATGCGGCTTGCCCATTGGGCTGAAGATTATCCATCAAGAAAATTCCCCAAGTGGCTTGACCATTTCCGTGATGAATCTGCGAAAATAGATTTGCTGTCCACATAACCCACCGCGAAAAGACACAAAAATCTATCTCGCTTCTGACCCAAGCTGCAATGGTTCTGCAGTCAGTGAAGCTGATTCGTGGTCCGCATAATCGACCACAGAACTTTCGTCTCAAGCCAATTCTCCTACCCACTTCATGCATTTTGCATTCCATAAATCCGTATTGCAACGAGCTTTGGAAGCAGTGAAACTTATATTACAACTTCCAAACAACTTAGCTTGTCCTTGGAAATATAAAACCTTAAATCATTGGCGGACTTTTACGGGGCCTTACAACACAACCTCGCAACGCCATGTCTCTGAGGACAAGCAAATGGGGATGCTATAAATGTAAAACTCCTCCACAAGGCAATGATAGTAAAATGACCTCGTAGCACGACGAAAATCGTTCCACACCACATCTGCAATGTAACCACCTCTTGCTGGCACGCAACTAATACTGAGTACTCCACCTTGCATACGACTGAATAGGACGTAATTGATGATATAGGCTTCAAGAAGAATTAAGACTCATGAAAAGGAACCAAGCAAGTGAAGTTCCCAAAAGCTCTATAGCATCTCAAAGATAAATATGGACGTCTCCATACCAATCCACAAGAGTCTACTAGGCCTGCACGTGACTCGTGTGACCTATATCAACTTAGCACTCTGATACCAACTTTCCATGACCCAAAATCCCATGAAAGGCCGTGATGGCCCCTAGCTCACTTGGTAGGCTAGCCAACAATCAATCAACATCACATTATCCAATTATTAAGTTATTAACAATTTCATGATATAAATAACAATGTGAAAATAAAGGTCAATTTGAGATCACAAGTACAATTCAACAACAAGATCTATACATGACCACCACTGTCGAACAAATGCCCAAAACTAGGTGGCACTACATCACGAGCATCTAATAAAGTAACTAGAGTCAACTGAATAACTACATCTATCCAGGAAAGAATACATGAGCATAAAATAGATAATAGAGAAGGGGACTCAATGTGATATGGATTAATTCAAATACAACAGTTCACCAAGAAGTCTCAAATAATGCTCCTACTAAACATAAAGGGTATCGCTTACCAGCCTCAAAACCTACACAAAATATGCAGGAGCGTAGTATGAGTACAAATCACGGTACTTAGTAAGTATCAAGTATAGCCTCTAAGACATGCTTCATGTCAATAAAATTTATATCATATCACTGCATGAGTCAACAATATGTAAATATGCATGCTCAAGATCCATTATTAATGTATATAAGAGACATTGGATGAGTCTAAGATGCCAATGCATGCTCCTGTTCCAATAGAAATGTATATAAGAGCCAATGCATGAGTCTAGGCTACCAATGCATGCTCCTTATCTAATGCCAACAACTCAAAATAGGACAAATACATGTGCCTGACACAGGCCACATGTCCATCCAGTACTAACAGAATCACGGGTGCCTACGCCTACAATGCCCAAGGTAAAATGGGTAATCACCTAACTTCGGAGGGATGGATCTATATCCAAGAGCTGATCATTTTATATTCAATGATAATTAATCAATCGTTGCAGTGCACAAGCAGTTCCAATCAAAATATAATCAATAGTCGATAATCAATATCCGCTCATATTGTCCATAGTGCCAAATTCCTCAATATTTCCACAACACCGAACTCTCCAACTCATGCATATGTATATGTCTAACGATGTGTCTGGTCGTTTCATATATTTGAGCCCCGTTCCTCTATTTGATGCTTCTCATATGTATGTTCATTTTTAGATGAGTTGCGGGGATGGTTGATTTGGTTTCTTGAAGGTTTTGGAGTGAATTGGAACACTTAGTTTTATGGTTGGAAGCTTAAGTTATAAAAGTTGACCAAGGGCTAACATTTATGTGAACTACCTGGTATTTTGATGGTTCCAATAGGTTAGTATGGTGGTTTTAGACTTAGGAATATGTCCATATTTGGATTTGAAGGTTCCTAGATTGATTTGGCTCTAATTGGCGAAAGTTGGAAATTTGAAGGTCCGGAAAGTTCATATGTTTGACCGGGAATTGACTTCAAGGCTATCAGGATCAGATTGTGATTTCAAGATTTAGAATAGGCTCATTATGTCATTTGGGACTTGTCTGCATAATTTAGGGTTATTCACAGTTTGTTAGACGTGGTTCAACATGAGTCTTGACAGTTTGAAAGTTGGTTAGTTCATTAAGCTTGAATTGATGTGCAATTTGTAGTTTTGATGTTACTATGTGTGACGGAGACCTCGAGCAAGTCCATGTTATGTTTTAGGATTGGTTGGTGTAATTCCCAAGGACCTCGGGTGTGTTTCGGATAGATTCCTCATCTTTTTGGAGCTAATTGGCAGATCAGGTCTGATGTTTTTTCACCTGTGGGGTTTTTCCCGCAGGTATGAGTCCGAAAATGCAGACAGAGGGTCACAGATGCGAATGATGGCTAGGAAGGAGAGGTTCACAGAAGTGGAGGATTCTGCGCATCTGCGTGATTGCAGATGCGAAGCTTTTGGCGTAGAAGTAGAGCAGGCTGACTTGGGATGTTCCACTATAGCAAATATGTGTCGTGCCTACAAGATCACAGAAGTGGGCTTGATCCCAGCAGGTGTGAGGTGCCAGAATTTATATATAGCTTACAGAAGCGAGTTTTTTTTATCACAAATGCAACTCCGCAGAAGCAAAAATGGACCGAAGATACGACAATCTCTGAGCAGAACACTTTAATCGAGGGTTTAGCTCATTTTATTCATTATTTTGTTATTGGCAGCTCAGATTGGGGCGATTGTTGTGGCGATTTCACCCACTTAGATTGGGTAAGTGTTCTTGAATTATGTTTTATTATTCATGAATCTATCATTGACTTGGTTTTGGTTAATAAAAATAAGGGAGAAAATTGGGGTTTTTTTGAGAAGGTTTGGAGAATGATATTTGATATTTGAACCCCGATATGGAGTCAGATTTTGGATAAAACTTATATATTTGGACTCGTATTCGAATGAGTAGTCCGGATTTATGACTTTGGTTGAATTCTGGGAAGTGGGTCCGGGTTTACTTTTTTGTTGACTTTTTCCAGTTTGATAAAGATTGGAGCTTTATTACTTTGAATCAATTTCTCTAGCCTTGTTTGATGTTATGGAGTTATTTTAACAAGATTCGAGCCATTTAGAGGTTGATTAACGTGGGAAGGGCTTTTTGGAGTATTAATTCACGCACTTTGAGGTATGTAACTTGTCCAAACTTTATTTGAGGGTAATGTTTCTCGTTGGCTATGACGTTTGAGATATGTTGTGTTGATGCACGTGCTAGGTGATGAGGGTATGTGCGTACACCAGGGTTATGCACGATCCACGTAGATCTTTGGCTATTATGTGTCTTGTTTTGCTACTATGCCCCATTATTTCTGCCTTTTCTTCACTTGTATGACTACGTGAGCTATAATTCATGTTTGAAATCATGTCTGCGCCGTATGCTTATGCGTTTTATACACGATAGGGCTATTCTTGCTAGATTGAACTTTTTGCCTTAATTTTAGTCATACTCTCAGTCATGATGTTACATCCGCGTATTGTATCTCCGTCTCCAGCATTCTTTTTATGCTACCTCACATGTTGTTAATGCCCCTATATGTGTGACGCGTTTTGAGCTGTGTACTGTAAGATGTGAATATTTGAGACATGAGCGGGTGATGACTGACCTTGGGACATAGAGCCTATTTTATACCGATATTGAGGTGACACGTACGTCTGGCCCCATATTAGGTTGAGCGGTACTGATTATGAGGTGATGCGTGCACAAGGCCCCATGTTGGGCTAAGTGATATTGATTGTTGAGTTAGATCTGATCAGTGCTTGGGCAAAGACCCGCCCATCCAGAGTCAAGTATTAACGGTGTGCGCAAGCGTAGGGTCATATATGTGCTTGGGTGACGGACTTGTGTCCGGCACCCTTACATTGCTGAATGTAGTTGTTGTTAAGTGTATAGGTCCCAGGGCAATGGTTCCAGGCACTACACATGTGAGGAGATATGGCTTACTTGATTATTTAACTACGATAATGTTGATTCTAGCATGCATACTTGTTGTGCAGATACTGGGATGTTTTTGTTCCCTCCTACTTATTGGTACTTGATGTCCTTATTTAATGTCTTGGACTTGGAACCACTATTAAATTGATGAAACCATGTTTAGATGACTTCTGCAAAAGAATTTATGCCTTAGTTGCTATTCTGGAAAAGCATGCCTATTTTCATTTTATTTGTGAAAAGGTTGAATCTGCTTTTGCTTGAGCTACTATTATTTACCTCTATTATTTTGTTATTTTCATTATTGTTTATTCGAATTAGTATTGGACTTTGCCAAGCTCTTCATTGTTTTAATTCCGAGGTTAGGCTTGTTACTTATTGAGTATATGGGGTCGACTGTAATTATAATACATTTTGCACTTTATCTGCAGATCCAGGTGCTGTTGAGAGAGGTGATTGCTAGGGTCTGGCACCGGTATTCATCTTGGGAGATTTCTAGGTAGTTGATGTTTTGTTCGCAGGACATGAAGTCCCTTTTCTCTCAATTTATGTTATTACTAATCTATATTTAAGATAGTTTGTATTATGGGAGCAGACTTTGTATTTCAACTCTATAGTGTTCATATGCTCATTGACACCAGATCATGGTGCAACGACCTGACCGGTCATTTTACTTTCTAGATCCCCGTTCCCCTAATTAAGACTCTCCGTATGTTCTTTTACTGTTCTATGGCCTACGGAGATGGTTGGTTTAGGTTTGGAAGGGTTCGGGTTGAAATCAAAACACTTAGTTCTTTAATAGTGGCCTATAATGGTTAAGTTTAACTTGAGTCAACGTTTTGAGTAAACGACCTCAAAACTAGGATTTGACGGTCCCAATAGGTTTGTATGATGATTTTAGACTTGGGCATGTGTTCGGACCGGGTTCCGGATGACCCGGGAGCATTTCGGCACTTAATATTGGAAGTTGGCGCATTGAAGATTTTTCAAGTTCTTTAAGTTTGTTTTGGAGTAGATTTGGTGTTATCGAGGACCGTTTGGGATTCCGAGCCTAGGAATAGTACCGTATGGTGATTTATGATCTGCACGCAAAATTTGGCATCATTCCGAGTTGATTTGAGAGGAATCGGATGCGCGCAAGTGTTTTTAGAAGTTTGAGTTTCTTGAATTCAAGCGTTTTGGGCGTCTGAGTCATGGGTTTTGATGTCATTTTGGCATTTCAATTGCGTGAGCAAGTTCATGCTATGTTGTGGGATGCATTAAATTTAATTGGATGGAGTCCCGGGGGGCCCCAAGTGTGATTCGGATTGGAAATGGACTTGGTTTTGGCCATGGGGGAGTGCTGGTGGCCTTAGATCTGGTGGAATCGCACCTGCGTAGAAAGGGCCGCAAGTGCGAGCTCATAGAAGCGGCCTAGTGGTCGCAGAAGTGGACTTGAGGCTGGAGTTGGATGGTCACAGGTGCGAGGTTTTTTCAACATCTGCGCGCCTGCAGAAGCGATCGTGGCTCTGCAGATGGGGACTTGGGTTGGCTGGCTGTGGGTGACAGAAGCGGAAGATGTCCGCAGAAGCGAGCTCGTAGAAGCGGAAGATGTTTGTAGAAGCAAGCTCGTAGAAGCGTCTCCTCGTCCGCAGAAGCGAGGAAGCTGGGGGCAGTGGCAGATCGCAGATGCAACCTTTTGACCGCACCTGCAGTTCCGCATATGCAATCAAGTGGTTGCAGGTGTGGAAGTCGCTGGTCAGTGATGGGTTTTAACCAAGACTTAGGCCATTTTTTCACACTTTTTCATTTAGTCTTGGGAGACTTTGGGAGCACTTCAGAGGGGGATTCTCATCTACAATACAAGGTAATTAAAATCCTCCCACTTTCAAGTTAAATACGCGGATTATAAGTAGATTGAACATGGAAAATTTATGAAACTTGTGGGATTTGTGAAGAACCTAGGTTTTTGGTGAATTTGATATTTGATCACAAATTTGGTGGTGGAAATGGGGGAAAATTATATATTTGAGTTTCGGAGTTCATGGGTAACAATTATATTCGCAAATTTTCGGAATCCGGGCACGTGGGCGGATTTCATTAATCTTCCAAATTGAGTTGGGTAGCTACTATAAAAGCTAAAATATTAACTTTTGAGCATATATTTACTAGTTTATATGACTTTTGATTAAATTCGGAGACCTCGACGTCGTTTGAAGGGTTCTAGTGAGGTTGGTGAGCCTAATTGAGGATGTGGGATCGAGGTAAGTCTCTTGCCTAACCTTGTAAGAGTGAACTTATCCCCTTAGGTGTATTATTGTTGTGTGCTACTTGTGTGGGGAGTTACGTACGCATGAGGTGACGAGAGTCCGTACATAGCTATATTTCATAATATGTCCATGTAGACTTAGATCCACAAAAAGCTTTTAATTGTACTGTTTATGCCCATCGTGTTTATTAATTGCCTTGACTAGAGCTGAGACTAGGGATTTAAATTGGAATTATCGACTTAGCTTCTTATTTAAGAAAACTGGGGAACACTTAATAAACTATGAAAATCCATGTCTTCTCGTCTCGCAAGTACTCCACGAGCGACGTAAACTTCTCTACTCTTATGAAATCGGGCCATTCGCCTCGGCAGTATGATAACACCACTCTTATGGGATTGGGCCGTTCACCTCGGTAGTATGATAACACTACTCTTACGGGATCCGGCCATTCACCTCGGTAGTATGATGGAAATACTATTCTTAAGGGAATGGGCCGTTCGCGTAGGCAGTACTGAGTACCACTATTCTTATTGCATCGGGCCGTTCGCCTCGACAACTTGGTGCTTAATAATAGAAACAAGATCTGGTTGGTGTATAATTGAGTTAGCCCTTTCACATCCAGTTATGACATGTTGGTAATGTGATACAGGCTCTTGATTTTATTTATTATAGTTGCTCTTATTTGCTTCATTGATATTTGTTGTATACTAAGCATGTCTACTTTATGCATTTATTTTATTATTATTTGACCCCTAGTAAGTGTCAAGTCGACCCCTAGTTACTACTTCTTTGAGGTTAGAATAGATATTTACTGTTTAAGCATTGTTTTCCGTACTCAGTTTACACTTCTGCACTAATGTGCAGGTACTGAGACAGGTACTACCAGCGGTCACGTGGGTTCATAGACAATCATTTTCGGAGACTTAGTGGTGAGCTACTTGCGGTGCTACGATCTGCAGCACCGGAACCTCCCTCTACCTTATTTACTATTCTGTCTATCACTCTCAGATAGTAGTTGTAGTAGTTTTGTATATTCCCTAGATTGCTCATGCACTTATGACACCGGGTTTTGGGGGATCTTTAGCATTTATGCACTACTGTATTTATATTTTCTTTCACCACTGTGGATGTTCTTATTATGATGGCATTTTGTTTCAAAGAGATGTTACGGTTGCATGAAGTCTAGATTAAACTGTTCTTCAAAAAGGAAAACTTCCGTTCTAAAAAAAACATTAAAAAGGGGTAAATAAATAGTAATTTCACTTGTGGGCTTGCCTAACGGCAGCTTCAGGTGCAGTCGCGACCTAATACGAATTTGGGTCGTGACAGCTTGGTATCAGAGCTTTAGGTTCACATAAGTCTCACGAGTCATGAGCAGGCCTAATAGAGTCTTGCAAATCGGTGAGGAGACGTCCCTACTTATCTTCAAGAGGCTATAGAGTGTTAGGAAACTTCTCTTTCTTCATTTCCTATCATGCAGGTGATATTGTGCTAAGTATCTTTCAAGTGATTTCTCACAGATGGTGAGAACGCTTGCGGCAGATGTACCAGGCGGTCGAGGGGCTGCTCCCCCCATTACTAGAGACCGAGGCAAAGGCCGGGGGAGGGCTCCAGCTACAGTTAGAGGACGAGGCCCTCCTAGGGTTGCTCCCGTTGTACGTCCAGTGGATCCGGTGGAGGATCATGTTGTTGAGGAGCAGGATGAGTCGCCTGCAGCTGTGCCGGCCCAAGAAGATTTCATGACTGTATCGGGGTTCCAGGAGGTCATGGGTTGTATGCTGCAATTCATGGACTCTATGATGCAGGTTGGTTTATTTCAAGCGAACCCTGCCATATCGCAAGCAGAAGAAATTCCTACAAAGATACAGCAATCTCATCAACAGGCCAGTCCTATATCCACCATGACCCATTCCTGGAATCAGTTCATCACTGATGAAGCAATCTACAACATCCCTAATGCACACAATCAATTAGTGCAACCACACCAAAAGCTCAAACTCAATGTTGAATCTGATAAGCTCAAACAAGACACCACTAAACCAAAGGAACACAGGTGCTCAACTCAGCAAAGCAACTGCCAACAACAGAAGAAAATCAGCAACATCACCTTCATCTCTCAAATGCAATAGTCAAGACAAACACATAATCCACAAAGACACCAACAGCAATAAGCCCTCAATGAACTCAACAATTTTTACAATGCAGCAGACAGTTGGGTAAGGTCCAGATCATTACTGCAAATGCAAGGTGTGATATTAGCACTTTTAGTGCTCAATCTCTTGCATTTACAACAAACATCATGGACCTTCTCTATCACCATAAATCACTGGAATTCAGCTAACACATAGCCACACTGGAACAGGAGCAGAAATAGCCAACAATTAGGCCAGCAGCTACCACAGGGCATAGAAGAACATCCAACAGATAGACAAAAAAAGCACCACTTAGCAGGAAACATAGAAGATCACAGTCATAAAAAAGCAGCACACAAACCACAACCAATTCACACACCATCAACAGCAAGACAAATCCAAGAAAAACCACAACTCAAACACCAACTCAGCTACTAAATTCAGCATCCTCTACAACATAGCAAACAGCTCCAAATGGCCCAGATCATTGCTGCAGTTGCAAGATGTGGTATTAGCATCTAGGGTGCTCAATCTATTGCAATTGCAGCAATCATCATGGACTGCTACACCTGCAAGGAAATACTGGAAATCATACATCTCATACCAAAACAACAACACAACACATCAAGCCATCAGCAACTACAAGACATAATAGTATCATCAATAGGATACCAAGCGAAGCAGCATAAATCAAAAGAGAATATTAACCCCCACAACAGTAAAAAGCATATCAGACAATCTAACAACAAGATACAGACACTCACTCATCAGCAGCAAACTCAGCACACAAGCCATCACTCTAAATTCAGAACCTACAGCAGCATCCAGAACACTGCCCACTCAACACCACAAACAACACTCTCATCCAATCACAGGGTGGCCTCAGATTACTATATTCAACTTGGCTTTTCGTACTCAGGCCAAAGCACATTTGAAGACAGGTCGCAATTTTTAGTTACACTTTTGAGAACTTTGCACATACAAGGGAACACCTTCTCAAATCACATAATAGACGCAAGAACATATGCACTTTTTTGTACAGCTGACCTAGAACAATCCCACTTTGCTTTTGTACATGCGTTTGTCTATCATTACAAAATAGACATCGTCACCTCCCCATAGGTCTAACAACTTACTACACTCTAAGTGTACATTCACTCTTTTATTAGAGGTAAGGTTCATGGCCCCCTCCACTTTTGTAATTTGCTTCTATTAATAAAATCTATATTTTGCCAAAAAAAAATATCACAGGCGGGAGGGGGAGCACAAACCCCTACTACTCAGGCTCCAGGGCATGCCACTACCGTTTATCAGACCACAGGTGCACTACCTGCGGGTGGAGCCCGTCTTGTTGCAGCGGCTATGCTAGAGGTTGTACCAATCGCGATCGTTAATCAGCAGAAGCGGCTGGACAGATGGACTATACTTCGCCCCTACCTTTGGGGGTGAGCGGTTAGAGGACCCGCAAGATTTCATTGACTGGTGCAAGGGTAGACTCCGGAACATAGGGATATTGGAGTCCAACGGGGTGGACTTCACCACCTTTTAGCTTGAGGGGAAGGTGCGTAGATGGTGGCAGGCTTACCTTCTTAGCAGGCAAGCAGGTTCACCTCCTTTGACTTGGGATCAATTTACACATCTATTCTTGGAGGAGTACATTCACCTTCTGAGAGAGAGACGCTTCGGGGTCAGTTTGAGTGACTCCGTCTGGGTCACATGTTTGTCGCCAACTATGAGGCGAGATTCACTAACTTGTGTCTTTCTGCAACTATTATACTCCCCACAGATGCAGAGAGGGTACGGAGGTTCATTACAAGTCTGCCCCCTGAGATTCACGTTCCCACGGCCCATAAGGCAGATATGGAGACTTCCTTTCTTCATGTTGTGGATATTTCTCAGAGGACCGAGCGTATTCCCAACTGCTGTAGAGTTTGCACTGAGGGACAAGTAGCCCCGACAGTTTGGGGGACTTAGGGGTGCCCCACCTGGGGCAGGGGTCAGTACATGAGGGGTCAGCCCAGCAGGACCATGCAGTTAGCACCACTGCCGGCCAGGTGTGCTCCAGCACGACCCTACTTCAGTGTCATTCTAGAGAGTTCTTACTGCCTGCCAACTATTCAAGGTTCCTCCAGTGGGTACTCAGGCCATCAGGGTCAGACTTCAGGTCAACAGTCCACCATTCCGAGGGGTTGTTTCGAGTGCGGGGATCTTGACCACATGAAAAGGGTTTATCCTAGACTTTGGGGAAAGGCCGAGCAGCAGGACTATCAGCCCATGCTAACTACACCAGCTACCATACTGCCCGCCCGTTGGGCCAAAGACGGAGGGCAGGCAGCCAGGGATGCCTCGATATTATTTGATTCAGGGTCTACCTTACTCCTATGTTTCTTCTTTATTTTCTCCTTATTTGGATGTGCCCCGTGATTCCTTGGGCGTTCCTGTATATGTGTCCGCACCAGTGGGTGATTTTGTTATTGTGGACTGGGTCTACGGTCTTGTGTGGTGACTTTCTGTGGATATGAGACCCAAGCGGATCTTTTATTGGTCGATATGGTTGATTTTGAGGTTATCTTGGGCATGGACTGGTTGTTCCCATACCATTCCATTCTTGATTGCCACGCCAAGACTGTTACCTTGACGATGCCTGAGTTGCCCAGATTAGAGTAGAGGGGTTTGTTTGTTGGTACTTCTAGCTGGGTTATTTCTTTCTTGAAGGCTCGACATATGGTTGAAAAGGATTGTTTGGCCTACTTAGATTTGTTCGGGATACTACTATAGAGACTCCTGCACTAAATTAAGTGCCGGTGGTGCAAGCATTTTTTGATGTCTTTCCTACTGATCTACCTGGTATGCCCGTTGGATCGGGATATCAATTTTGGCATTGATTTGGTGCCAGGGACACAGCCTATTTGTATTTCGCCTTATCGTATGGCTCCCAAGGAGCTGAGAGAGTTAAGATGCAGCTTCGGGAGTTGCTTGAAAAGGGGTTCATTAGACCTAGCGTGTTGCCTTAGGGCGCACTAGTGTTGTTTGTGAAGAAGAAGGAAGGAAGTATGCAGATGTGCATTTATTACCACCAGTTGAACAAAGTCACCATCAAGAATAAGTACCCATTGTCGTGCATCGATGATTTATTTGACCATTTGCAGGGTGCTAGGGTATTCTCTAAGATCGATTTGAGATCTGGGTATCATCAGCTGAAGATTCGTGCTTCGGATATTCCGAAGACGGCTTTCCAGACTAGATATGGCCACAATGAGTTTTTGGCGATGTCCTTCGGCTTGACTAACGCCCTGGCGGCATTCATGGATTTGATGAACCGAGTGTTCAAGCCGTACCTTGATTCCTTTGTCATTTGTCTTCATTGATGACATATTGATCTACTCGTGTAGTATGGAGGAGCACAAGCAACATTTGAAATTAGTGCTTCCGCGAGCAAGGTATACTTCTCTATTCTTATGGGATCGGGTCGTTCACCTCGGCAGTGTGACAACACCACTCTTATTGGATCGGGCCGTTTTCCTTGACAGTGTGATAACACCACTCTTATAGGATCGAGCCATTTGCTTCAGAAGTATGATGGTAATACTATTCTTATGGGATCGGGCCGTTCGCCTCCACTATACTGGGTACCATTATTCTTATGGGATTCGGCTGTTTGCCTCGACAGCTTCGTGCTTAATAATCGAAACGGGTTTCGGTTGACGTATAATTGAGTTAGCGCCTTCACGACTAGTTATGATATGTTGGTAATGTGATACGAGCTCCATATTTTATTTATTGTAGTTGCTCTTATTTTCTTCATTGATACTTGTTGTATACTCACCATGTCTACTTTATGCATTTATTTTATTATTATTTGACCTCTAGTAAGTATCAAGTCGACCCTCGTCACTACTTCGTCGAGGTTAGACTAGATACTTACAAGGTGCACGTTGTTTTCCATACTCACGCTATACTTCTGCACTGATGTGCAAGTACTGAGACAGGTACTACCAGCGGTCACGCGGGCGCGTAGACGATCATTTATGGAGACTTAGTGGTGATCTGCTTTCCTTGCTACGATCTACACTTACTTTATTTACTATTTTGTCTATCACTTTCAGATAGTAGTTGTAGTAGTTTTTTATATTCCCTAGATTGTTCATGCACTTGTGACACCAGATTTTAGGGAATCTTTTGCATAGTACTGCTGTATTTATCTTTTCTTTGACCAATGTGGATGTTCTTATTATGATGGTATTTTGTTTCAAAGACATGTTACGATTGCATGAAGTCTAGTTTAATCTATTCTTTAAAAAGGAAAACTTCTGTTCTAAAAAAATGTTAAAAGGGGTAAACAAATAGTAATTTCACTTGTGGGATTGCCTAACGGCGGCGTTAGGTGCGGTCCCGACCTAATACGAATTTGGGTCATGACACATGGGATGGTCTTAGTTGTATTATTGGCTTTGGCTTCTGTTATTTATGGTTACTCAGCTACTAAGACTATTTAATTATGTTATTGAGTATATTATTGTTATTTGAATGTTGGTTTGCCTACTAGGTAGTGTTAGGCGCCGTCACGGCTTTGGTGAGATTGGGGGTCCTGACTAGTTGGTAGTAGAGCATTAGGTTGCTTAGGTGTCATGAGTCATAAGCAAGTCTAGTAGTCTTGCGGATCGATACCGAGACGTCTGCACTTATCATCGAGAGGCTAGGGGCTATTAGGAAACTTCAGTTTCTCTCATCCCCTGTCATGCGAATTTGATTATTCGTAGTCTGAATCTTTGATTTTATATTCTCTCACAGATGGTGAGAACATGAATGTCGAGTACAGTTGAGTAGGCACTAGTGCCCCAAGCTAGAGCGATGAGAGTCTTGGGTTGAGGAAGAGGTAGGGGTGGAGCATGTGCTGCAGCTAGATCCCTTGCTCGTGCAGCAGCCGTGGAGCCACCAATAACTCCTGTTGAGGAGCGAGTGCATGATTATGTGGAGCCGACGGTACCAACTCACGTTCTATAGGGCTTATTTGTCTCACTAGCTGCTTACGATGTTTTCATCTACATGGTTTATTTATTCGAGAGTTTGCTCAGGTTGGGGCATTTCCTACTATACCAGCTTCTTACCAAGCAGGGGGCAAAGTGCAGACTCTACCCACTCATACCCCAAACTAGGTGGCCCTTGGTTATGAGACTCCTGCAGTATTACCAGTTGGGGAGTTAAGCCTATTATTGCCATGCAGCTTGTGGATAGGCCTGCAATGTCAGGTGAAGAGGTTAGACAAGTTCACCAAGTTGCATCTCCTTTACTTTAGTGGTATACCTTCCGAGGATGCTCAGGTATTTCTTAGATCACTGTCATGAGATTTTACGCATCTTGGGACTAGTTGAGTCCAATGGAGTTGACTTCACCACCTTTTAGATGCAGGGTTCGAACAAAAGGTGGTGGCATGTTTATGAGATGGGTCGAACAGCAAGATCACCTCCTCTTACACGGGCTCAGTTCTCTAGAGTCATTTTGGAGCAGTTTGTGCCACGCACCAGGAGAGAGCAACCGAGGAGACAATTAGAGTATCGATAACAGGGTGTCCACCAGTTTCCCTCCGAATGATGTAGTGATGGCACATAGTCTCTACGACTAGGTAAGCCCGGTAGGTAATAATAACTTGACAAAAATAATTAACAGAATACTAAAACAAGGCTTAATAGCTGATATAAACTTCCGAAAAAAGAATCAACAACAAATACTCCCCAAGACTGGTGGAGCTTAGTCATAAGCTCTATAGAGTAAAACTAGAATATCTACTACATCAATGTCTGAAAGAAAATACAATATGAAATATGAATAAAGGAAGGTGACTTCGAGGATACGGACGCCGAGCAGGCATACTTTGCAGTCTCCCTGAAGTAGATAATAGATGATCTCTAACGACTGGCACGAGCAGACGTACCTGGATCTGCACAAAAATATGCGAAAGCACAGTATGAGTACATCAAAACAATACCCAATAAGTATCAAGACTAACCTCGGTAGAGTAGTGACGAGGCCAGGTCAAGACACCTACTAGAATATAAATAAAAAGAATGAAGGCATAAGAATGAATAATAATGGAAAGCAGAGAAATAACTAATGCGAAACAAGATAATAGTATGAACTAATACCGGGAACTAAACATGGAAATAACATAAAAGAAGCAACTAAAGAGAACCACAATGATCATATGGGGACAATTATTTCTAGAACGAGGAAAAACAAAAAAACAAGAAATGTTCCCACCAAACTCTTTGCAACATGAAATAAACAGCAAGAATCATAGCGAGGTACCGCCTCGTGTTCAAATTTCTCAATTTCAATCGCAATCTTTCCTTATGTCAGCGCATGAGACTTACATTTTAAATAGGTTTTGAAAATAGTTTTCTGAAATAGCTACACGCACTTAAGCCCACCTTATGATGCCGCGTGGCTTCACGTAGTTCCCCTACAAGCAACACGCACATAAGTCACACCTTATGCCGCCGCATGCATATTAACCCCAGGCTTATGTCGCCGCATGCGCGTCAATATCACATCACCATAATATCTCGTACCACAAGTGCCCATATATCACAACTTGCCAACAATAAACAATATCAATGTTTCCACAGCAATAGCCTACGGCTCCACACAAGGTGTACAAGAATATCAACAATAATAATGAATGTAAAATTCTCAACAAGAACGATATCTTATCAATTATCAACTTCGCTTCAAAATAATATGACTTCCACAACTTCAACACTAATAACTCAACAATAAGAAAGATAACGTGTAACTACAAACTAAATACAAATAACTCATAATGGAAGGAGTAACACGACTTCAAATGAGAATAATAGCAACGAAATAGATAACTAGTAACAATGACTTCAGATAATGAAAATTAACGATGAAAGAGATGCACATACAATGACTTCAAGGAATAATAATCAACAATGAAAGGGATGACATGTATCAAATAAAGGCAACAAGTTTAACTAAGGCATGAGAGAATTTTTTTAGTAGGATGTAGAACAAGTGTTAAAAAAGTCAATTAAGGCATGTAAGTATAGACTAATACAATTAGGAATAGATTAACTATGAGAATCTAGAACATAATATGGCATCTCAATTAAAGCATGGAAATAGTCTAAGCAACCTAAACCGGTCAAATACCATGTACAACCCATGTAACCATTCGTCACCTTGCATACACGGCTTTCACATAGCACAAATGAATCAATCAATACCAATCCTAAGGGATAGTTCCCCACACAATGTTAGGCAAGACACTTACCTCAACAAAACCAATTCAACACTCAAAAATAGCTTTTCAATTAAATTCTCCCCCACACGGCTCAAATCTAACCAAATCGACTTAATATCAACAATAATGCTAGAAAAATCAATTGCAATAGATAACGCTAAGATCTTTACATTTTCCCCAAAAAGTCAACAAAATTCAACTTGGGGCCCGCCCGATCAAAACCCGGGTCCAATGGTAGATTCCGACTACCCATGTCCCCATGAGTTCATATATGTGGTTAGTTTCAAAATCCGAGTCCAATTCGGCTATCAAAACTCAATTTATTATTTTTAAAATTTGATAGAGTTTCACAAATTTTCACTTTGATTCACATGATTTTGAGATTAAAATCTAAGATATGTTGATGGAATATTATTAGAAATAGATTATAATCATTTATCAAAAGTTTGTAGGTGACAGCCCCCTCTACAAATCGCCTCCGACCGAGTCTAGGGTTAAAAAATGAGAGAATGTGTTCAAAAATCCTGTCTCCCAGCCCTTTAACCAGCTGCAGATGTCGCATTTGCGACACAAGGTTTGCTTTTGCGAACCCTCGCAACTGTGGACCAGGCTCACATTTGCGAACCCTGACAACCTCACGCATCCTCGCAGTTGTGAGAAAAGGCTTCGCAATTGAGAATTGGCAACTATCTTAAAAGCAAACATTTGTTCGCAAATGTGAAGGGGAAGCTGCAATTGCGACATCAGAGCACCAGCATACCGGCAGTTCATTTTAAGTTCAAAACCATTCCGATACATCTCCGGAACTCATCTGAGCCCTCGGTGCTCCAGAACAAACATTCACACAAGTCTAAACATATCATACGAACTCGGTCACGCGATCAAAACACAAAAATAAGATATAAAACAACGAATCGGACACTAAAACGCATGAATTTCAAAGTAAAGTTCAAGAATTCCAAAATTTACAACTAAAAGTCCGAATCCTATCAAATCAACTCCAAACGACACCAAATTTTGCAGACAAGTTCTAATTGCATAATTGACATATTCCAAGTCCCAAAATCAAATTTCGAGCACGATATCTAAAATTTAACATACGGTCAAACTTTTCAACTTTAAATTGTCAAATTCCGGCAAATCAACACAAATCAACCTATGGACTTCCAAAATCAATTTTGGGAATACACCTAATTTTAAAATCATGGTACAAAGCTATCAGACCCATCAAAAAATAGTTCTGGGGTCGTTTTCATAAAAGTCAAAGTTTGATCAACATTTCTAATTTAAACTTTTAAATAAAGACACAGGTCGAAATCAACTTGGAAGCTTCCTGGAATGAAACTAACCGACCCCGCAAGTCATTAAATCATAAAAACACATGTGTGAAGCATAAAAAGGGGTAACGAGGTGCAATTATACAAAATGACTGATCGGGTCGTTACATTCTCTCCCTCTCAGAACAAACGTTCGTCCTTGAACGTGTATAAGGACATACTTGAAGTGGTGAATAGATGAGGATAATGACTCCGTATGTCATGCTCGGTCTCCCAGTCGCCTCCTCGACCGGTTGACCCCTCCATTGAACCTTCATTGAAGCAATGTTCTTTGATCTCAAATTCCGGACCTGTTGGTCCAATATAGCCACTTGCTCCTCAATATAAGTCAAATCCTCATTCAATTGGACTGTGATGAAATCAAGAACATGAGAAAAATTACCATAATACTTCCAGAGCACAGACACATGGAACACCGGATGAACCATAGATAAACTAGGTGGCAATGCTGGCTTAAAGGCAACCTCAGCAATCCTCTCAAGGATCTCAAAAGGTCCAATATACCTATGACTCAACTTGCTCTTCTTCCCGAGCCTCCTCACACCCTTCCTGGGTGAAACCTTGAGCAAGACTCGCTCTCCGACCATGAATGCAACATCGCGAATCTTCAATGTGAGTAATCCCTACTAATTTGGTGTTTCATTCCATGAGTTCCTTCCTAAAACTAACCCAATCTACCATGGAACCATTAGATTTTAAAGGAATCATCCCAAGAGCTCAAGTGAGGACTTTGCAAGATACACTCACAAAAGGTAATTCCATATCCTTGGACTTCCATGCATGGCTTAAACATGAAAATATGAGTAGTAATTTAGAGGTAGAACTTATGGGATGGTGATTGGAAACCATAAGCTTGCCAATTGGAATTTTGAGAATTTGTGGAGAATGAAAAATGATTTGTTTGATGAATTGGTTGGTTGGTGATGGATGGTAAGACATGAATATGTTGTTTGAGGTCCTAAACTATTTAAGGCTGGTTGTAGTATGAAGGTTGTAATAAAATGTGCACACTTAATTTTAAAATGCCTAAGTGAGCTGAATGCCATGAACCCCTTCCTAATGATTGTCCAATTTGATCATGTTTCTATATATTTAAGGCACCATGAGTTTTGGAACGTCGTATTAATCTAAGGAAAGCTCATGGGGGGTATGTTGGCTAAACTCCGTTTCTAGAATTGCAATCCATGAGTTCCTTGTAAGTTCGAAACGTGGTTTGTTCAAACTCTCATTCTAACAATTCCAAATTGTTTCCAAAAATTGATTTGCCTAAATGCTTATGCGCTTGAGTCACGTTCGAATTGACCCTATCCTATTATGCTTCCCTTAGTGGGAAAATGTTCAAATATGGTTTTTGTAACTAATGCATATGATTTGAATCCATGATTCAATCATAAATCACCATGCTCTCCTTTGTAAGTATTTTCAATGTGTTTTGATTTCTTACATACTCATGAGTTGAAACTGTGTAATGCCCTTTGGAAAAAATATTACAAGAATAAGTGGTGTATCACTTGTTTATGATTTTGACTTGTTCTTCTATTGACATACATTTTGCTCCATTCTTTGGTAAAAAAATCCATTTTGTTTAAAGCCTTCATTAATAATGAACTTATGTTACGATTTTCGGAATATTCCATATGTTGATGTTTATGATAATGATCCTTGAACTTAAAGAAATGAAAGAGTGAAGTATGAAGTGCAGCCATCGTGCCATAAATGAAGAACTCTATGTATGGCCAAGAGAGCCAATGAAATAATGATGTTGTGGGTGGTTAGAAGTGCTACGGAAGCTATATATGATAAAAAAGGTTATGAGATGATTGAATTTATATTTCCATTTCCTTTATATACAATTTTTTTTTTGGGAGTATCATTAGCGAGCTGAGGAAGGGTAGGTTGTAACGGCCCACACACAAAACTACACGTGCCGGTGTAGGAGTGGATTGAGATTATTTCCTTTAATTGGGATGACATTGATGTGTTGAGATTATTACCCTTAGTTAGGATGAGACTGTTTATGAGCTTGGATTGGATGTTGACTCACACGACATATGTGAGGACACAACCTAGCCGATCGGGTGGTGATCGGATGCCATGCGCGCGCATGGTGGTTCCTTCTTCTTATTATCATATTTTATTTGCATCACCATGTCCATCCACATTGATTCATGGAGAGATGGCTCAGCCAATTGAGTTTGTGATCGCACTCCATGCCTCATGCATGGTGTGATGATCGGAGGCTAATGATCTCCCAACCAAAACTGTTAACTTCTTATTTTGAAAATTGTTATGTTTTAACTTAGCATTTGAATATAATTGGTTTTTCCTTGTTGTTTTCATGATTTTTCCCTTCTTATATTGGCATTCTATTTCATGGGAGGGTATTTAGCTTTACATACTAGTACTATTCCATATGTATTAGTGTCCCTTTTGCTGGGGGCGCTGCATCTTTAATTGATGCAGGTGGTTCCTAAGGAGGCGACTCTTATCCTCGTTAGCAGTTATCCTCTACTCAGTAGATTTTTCGAGCCCTACTCTATTCCGGGCCTTATGTTGCTTGACATTGTACATTGTGTTTTGAAGTATAGCCGGGGCCTTATCACTGACACTTTCACACTACTCTTCTGCTATACTTAGAGGCTTTGTAGACAGGCTGTAGGTGGTGTTTGATTTGGGGTAATGAACTAGAAATTTTGTAGTTGCCAAACATGTTTTCCCTTCGTAACTATGAACTTATAATATTTTGGAACTTGTAAATGAAGCTTCCATAAGTAATGGAAGAAGGATGTGGTACACTTTACTCTTCTCACGTCTATTTCTTGTTGCTGATTCTTAAATTGTTCATGGGTAAGGTTGGGTAGGAGGCATCAAATAGAGTTGCTTGACTGGGATGTCTTGGTCGAGCGCCTATCGCGCTACCCATGGTCGGGGCATGACAAGTTTGGTATCAAATCCTAAGATTTTAAAGTGTCACCTTGTCTAGTAAAGTCCTTCTTATCGGTGCGTTGTCGACCATATCTATAATTAGGAGGCTACTTGGAAATTTAGGAATGTCACCCTTCATTGAAATTCTAGATCGTGCCATAGATCTCAAGGTAGGAAACTAATTTCTCCATTTTGTCTCCTTTTTCTGATGAGCAGTCCGCGAGTTTGATGCCATGAAGAGGGAGTTACCCCGCCATTGAATCTGGGGAGGTTTCACAAGAGTTCGATGGGAGAATGGGTCAAGCCTTAGTTGGATTGGAAACACTAGTTGCTAGGGTAAATGACCTTGTTCCCCTTAATGTCACCACACCATCGAATAATGTGGCGCAAGCACCTAGGAAAAGGAGGAGGGCTGGTTGTATCAATAAGCCAGAATGTCTGATTTGTAAGAAGCGCCACCAGGGGATATGCTGGATGACTCTTGAGATGTGTTACGGTTGTGGAACATGGGGGCACAAGAAGAACAAATGCCCCATGCTAGGTTTATTTACGGATGGAAACATTTGGCACCCTGTCATGAGTATGCTCAGGAGCGTTTTAGGGGCCGCCAATATGGGTACTTTCAAAGGCAATACAACCAGCAAGAATTGAGAGTGGTTGAAGATAGATCTCAGTGGTTGAAGACGGTCTGGGCCAGCTCTGCACTGCTTTTATCTTCTTCGGATCTACCTTGATCCCCTCACTCGACACTACATAACCCAAAAACGCCACCGAATCAAGCCAGAATTCACAGTTTGAAAATTTTGCATTCAACTTCTTCTCTCTCAAGGTTTGGAGCACGATCCTCAAGTGCTGTTCATGATCTTCCCGACTGTGGGAGTACACCAAGATGTCATCAATAAACATAATGAAAAATGAATCAAGATAAGGCTGGAATATACAGTTCATCAAGTGCATAGATGCTGCTGGGGCGTTGGTCAGCCCAAATGACATCAAAAGGAACTCGTAGTGACCATATCGAGTCCTAAAGCAGTCTTCAGAATATCTGAATCCCGAATCTTCAGCTGCTGATATACTGGCCACAAATCAACCTTTGAGAACACTCTAGCACGATGTAGCTGATCAAATAAGTCATCAATGCGTGGCAATGGATACCTATTCTTCACTGTAACCTTGTTCAACTATTGATAACCTATTCACATGCACATAGAACCATCCTTCTTCTTCACAAACAGGACCGGAGCTCCCCAAGGCGACACACTAGGCTAAATGAAGCCCTTATCAAACAACTCTTGTAACTGCTTCTTTAACTCTTTCAACTCCGCTGGGGCCATACGATATGGTGGAATAGAAATGTACTGAGTGCCCGTCCAAAATCGATATCCCTATAGTGTTGCATGCTCAGAATATCCGCTAGAAATACATTTGGAAAGTCTTTTACTACTGGAATTGACTCAACAGTAGGAGTATAAGCACTGAAATCCCTCACAAAGGCTAGATAAGCATCACACACCTTCTCAACCATCCGCTGAGTCTTTAGACATGATACAAGCCTACTAGGAACATAATCCAATGCATCCTTCCACTGTAACCATGGTAGACTAGCATAGCTAGTGTCACAGTTTTAGCGTGACAATCTATAATAACATGATAGGGCTTCAACCAGTCCATGCCCAAGATAACATCAAAGTCTACCATACAAAGTAACAATAGATCAACTCTGGTCTCAAAATCACCAATAACAAATAAACACGACCAATACACGTGGTGTATAATAATAGAATCTCCCACAGGCTTAGACACATAAATAGGATAACTCAAAGAATCACGAGATATATCAAAATACAGAGCAGTAAGATGACACTAATGAATAAGTGGATCCCGGATCAAATAAAACTGATGCATCTCTAGGTTCATAGGTTCATAGGTTCTATGACTCATGAGCAAGGGTCTAGCATAGTCGTGTGAATTAGTATGATGATGTCCATGCCAAGCTTCGAGAGGCTACAGAGCATTTCCGATAAACATCCATCTTTCTTACCTTTTCGTATGACATTGATTCAACTGGATGCGATTCCTTTTGAATTCTTTCCACTCACTGATATGTTATGTGAGCACTCGATATCAGTTGTGCATCATCGGCTTGTGATTCCACGGGTGGGTTATGAGACATGCTTTTTGTGTTTTGGGTGATAGGCCAGTCTGGAGGACTTGAGGCTGAGTTTTTGCTGAAGCTTGGTCTCGATGGTTCTAGTTGTATGAGTATGTTCTTCTTGACTTATATTTTTGGTAGTGTACCTAGGAGTGGGACTTATGTCTCGGTTAGTGGTTGGATGGCTATTTGATGAGTATGACGTGACTACATTATGAGTTCGGATAGTTTGGATGTGGCGAAAAGAGTTTGCTTGGAATGTGGAAAGAGTCTATTGGGTGCTTGATTTTTGTCTTTTTGTGTTGTACAATCTCAAGTTATGAGCGTGTTGAGGGATCTTTCATGTTGTTCATGTACGTGGTGAAGTAATTTTTATGATTTGTTGTCGAGCATAGAATCGGGGAGATTTAGTGACTACATAGTGGTTGTGACTATGGTAGGGCGTAAGGAGGTGCCAGTTTGAGTCTAAACATGTGGGTTATCTCCTATGGTATGTTCTGAGGCTATATGATCCCTATGATGTTACTATGGAGAGTTTTTCTCTTACCGGTGGGTTATATGTGTTGCAATTTGAGTTTGGATTGCTTTAGGAAGTTGTATTGACTGTCACGGGGATGAATGTGAGTTTAACAGATGATTTGAGATATTTTTATGATTAGTGTTATGCGGGTTCATGATGGATTTTGTTGCATTACAGTATAGGATTATGGTAGTTGTGGAATAAGGGTATTGTAGGATATCAGATATCATGTCATATGGCTTCGAGCTAAGTGGGGGAGTTTGCTATAAAAAATCAGAGTGCATGGTTATGTGTTGTATGTAGTTTCGATCTGAGGCATGTTTGAGGATCAGTTATAACTTGAAGAAGTTGGTTTTGATAATGACTCGGGTAAAGATGCATGGTTATGTGTTGTATTGGATGCATGATGTAATACACCTTATGGATTTATGGATGTCTTGGAATGGTTTAGTTTTGCTGCTCATGATGGATGTAATGTACTAAGAAAAAGGATTCACTCGATTGCCTAGAGCTGTGAATTACTTATTGGGGCGTTGGTGTGATAATGGAGCACAAGTCATCCAGCTCATTTGGGCGGTGCATTTGAGATTTGAATAGGGTGGATGACTCTCAAGAAGGTTCTAAAGAGTTAAAGATTCATATATGGCGTTTGAGAATTTTCTAGATTTTTGTATGGCTAAGATCTGAGGTTTGCATGGGATGGTGTCGGTACTTGCGGTATTTCTGTATCATTATGGATTCTATATTTTAGTATTAGAGAGATTAAGGAAACGACTTCAGATTCACATAAGGTCACTTCATAGTGAGTATCTCCGATGCGGTATTTTGAGTGCTTAAAAGGGAATACAGTGGCTTACGAATGAAAAGGTTTCATGCTAGGGTCTCTTGTAATGAGCTTTGGGTAAGGATCGTGGTGCTATGATAAGGAGAAGTGTTAACTTGAAGGCAATTCAGAAGGAACTTTGAGAAATATGATAGCTTGGTAGTGGGTTGGATCGGCACGGTAATGGATATAATCGGTTCTTTGGGTTCTTATGATGTGGTGAGGCTATGCCGGTGTTAATTGGAAATACTCTTGAGTCAGGAAGCCTACATGACTTGGTTGAGGTAGGGGATTCAGTTTTGATGGCTTGGTCTTGTGCTAATGGTTTTCGAAGAGTTCTCGATGATTTCTATCATGACTTGAGATGGGTATTTTCTACCGGTATGAGGATGTGTTGCATGTTATGATTTTCTATTTAATGAGATCAAGTGGAAGGCTTCTAGCTGATGGGGTATGTATCCTGCTTGTGATTTAGAGTTGTTAATGATATTCATGTGCTTTTCATACGATGGCATGATAGATATGGTTCAACGTATGGGATCGAGGTTTACATGTACAAGGTTACGATTCAATTTTGAAGGGAAGGTCATGAATTTTTGACTGCATGGACGGTCTCTGATGTTTAGATGAATTCTAGTACTAATTGGTATTACCTGAGAAGGGTATGTATTTCATAAGGTGCACTGTGTTTTGACTTACGGATGCTTCATTGGTATTGCGATACTCGCCAGGTTCATTGATTGCTGATGTTCAGATTTTTCTATGTGGCACGGAAGAATTATGGAAGTATTTTTCATGGGATGATTAGGCATGAGAGATGAGTTAGTCAATCGAGTGGTGGAGATGAGATCAAATACAATGATTCTTTTGTATTCCTGTGCTTTGGAGACTGGCAGTCTCAGTGGTGGACTATCCCTTGGTTGTGGACTATGAAGATGTGGCCAGAGTTAGACAGATAATGGAATGTGTTATGGTCAGGTTATTGTGGACTCTTGGAGGATAATTTATCTATTTGTGGATGACCAGAACTGATTTTAGGGTTCATTTGTAGGCCTGATGAGGATATGTATTCGAGGCCGGGTTGGATTTCTGTACTCAACACAACTATGGTGAAGGATGTGTCATCGATCAAAGTTGATCTTATTCCTATTAGTTGGATTCCATGTATTGCTCTTCAATTCTACAACAGGTTGTGAAACTATTGACCATTTACACACATGATGTGTTCTGTTTGGGTCGTGAGGTTAAATTCGAGGGAAATGGTTCTTGGGGTGTTGAATCGTTGATTGCGCCTTAGTTATGGTCTTTCCTATTTGCAATGTATGGTTCTATCCATTTCTTCGTAGCTATGGTCGCGCACTTCATGTCATTGTTGATTGATTTGCGTATAGTTGTTGATTTTGAGCATTATGGCCTGAGGTATTGCATGTGGACCGGTGTCTGGACTAGGTCACGCATTGTGGCGGTTCTCCTTTATGTGATTGGTTCATAGCATTGTGCTTGTGGTGACATGATTTCGGGAGTTTGGTTCTCCTTTGTGTGATTGGTTCATAGCATTGTGCTTGTTGTGATATCTGTTGAACTTGCAGAAAAGTTCTTTCATTTGGGTCATTTTTCCACTCTTGGGTACATTTGAGTTGTTTCTTATGGGTGCGCGAATTGCAAAATTTTTGGCCTTGAGTTGTATTGGTACAACATGTCAGTGTAGCAGCTTGTATTTGATGAGATGAGGTCACTAGACCTGGAATGGGTGCTATCGGATTTGATTACAATATGTTTGGAATAATAATGTCACTAATTAGCTTAAAATTTGGCTATAGTCCTTGTTGGGCGAGGGAGCTCCACGACTTGTTGATTTTTTTGGTTGATTATGAGATTCTGCATGTTCCTGTCATCATTGGCAGTGTGCTAAGGTTTAGAATAAGATTTTATTTGATGTGAGGTTTGTTACGGGTACCAGGTTTGTTATTGAGCAGCTGTGGTGGTCGGGATTTATTGCTATGAGTATCTTAGCTGTGTGGTATATCATGTGCTTACCTTTTGGGTTGTGGTTATAGCTCGATTCGGCATGTTCGTACTTATACAATGTATAGATGTGATAATCGGGTCTTGTAATGGATTTTGGAGATTGGGCTATTTTTTGGGTCAACTTCACAAGGCCTTGTGCCTAAGGTTAGTTTCTATAAATACAAAAACAACTAGTACAACAAAGGAGAGGGACATGGACCTTACCTCCAAATCTATGATAGATAAACAACTGATTATCCCGAAATGACAACCAATTGAATCCTGCACAATGTGTGATGCTACTGGGTTTGCTATGACTTTTTACTATCGTCCGACCATTACTGAGGCTTTTGCTTCTGTTTAATACATAATGACTGAAGCCAACTTTGGTTGGTTAATCCGATCAGTTCATCGATGGTTCGCAAGTATGATGGTCCTAATGATGATCCTGCATGTATTTCGTGTGTATCTCACCCGCGGATTAAAAAAACCTTGCGAATTGACTTGGGTTACAGGTGTGGTTCTGGCTGTATTAACCGCATCTTTTGGCGTAACTGGTTATTCCTTACCTTGGGACCAAGTTGGTTATTGGGCAGTGAAAATAGTAACAGGTGTCCCTGACGCTATTCCTGTAATAGGATCACCCTTGGTCGAATTATTGCGCGGAAGCGCTAGTGTGGGACAATCTACTTTGACCTGTTTTTATACCTATGATGAAATGCCAATTGCCTATCCATAATTGGCAGACAATTGGGCATACAAAAACAGTGTGAAATGAACCTAGGTCAACTATACAAACAACTAAATCTAAAGCAACTATGCAAGCAATTTGGGAGTATATCTTCTAGAAATAAAAGAACCTACATCTAGAAGGTAAGTGTATCCTCCCTTTGAAATATGACAAAAACCGGATGTGTATGGTAGGAGTTGTCTTCAATTTAGCTTTGACAATGAGAGCAACGAAAGCCACATTGAAGACAGTAATGACTGAGATCCTTGTAGCTGACTGATCTTGCTGCCTCTGAGTAATGCAACTGACAGAAGAGATTGACCTTAGCCTTGCTGTCTTTATCCAGAAAGCAATGGAGAGGGACTGGACTTGTATCAGCTTGTAACTGGTGCAGAAACCAAACAGATCATTCTCTAAACTAAAGTTGATGCAATATGTAGACTTACGCAGTTGAGCTCTGGTAACAGTAGTGATATGATGGCCATGGTTTGTGCCCCTAGTTGTGTTCTTGTGAGGCCCTAGCATTTGAAACCTGAGAATGGACCTGCTGTACACAAAATTTTGTGTGGCATTGGAAGGATCATCAAGACAGGCCTTAGAAAACTGATGCATTTCCAACAAATTGAGCATCCGGGATGCTAATACCACACCTTCTAAGTGCACCAATGATCTGGATCTGTCAATTGTACCTAAAAAAAATCAGCAAACAGATTAGTAATAAAGGGGCACCATTGTTTTGCTTCCACTGAATGGCTGTGGCATTGCTGGCAGTAGAGCAAAACTGCTGCATGCTATGACCATTGTTGCTATTATTCTTGTGTGTATGCATATGAAGTGTTGCTTTCAGGTTCTTGTGGCATCTGAAAGCTTGTGTGGTGGATTTATAGTTGGTGGGATGAGATAGTTGCTTCTGTAGATATATGCTACAAGATCCTCTTTTCAAATTTGCAAGAGGTTTGTGGGATACTGTGAACCTTTGACTAACACTCGGTAGGATGAGGCTTGAGATTGCTAATACCACACGGTGAGTGTAAGTCAAGTGATTGAGTATGCCATAGTGACTTGTATATGCAAAAAAGAGAGCAAGGTTAGTGAAAAACTTATTTTGTGTTGATGGATGTGTGCTTTCATCTTCTTGTAGATTCTGATACATATGGAAATGAGATGTAAGGGGTTTTTAAGAAGAAAGGAGGTGGTGAGTGTAGAAGAAGGAAATGGTCTCTAATGCAGTTGTAGTTGAGCTTGGATAAGTGTGAGAGATGAGGGTGAAATGAAAGTTGTATGTTATTGTTCGAGTATTGTATTGGTGGCTATGGGTATGGTAGGTTAAAGTACATGAATTGAGTGATTATTAGGTGTCAGAAGTTCAGAGTATAACACTTCTTATAGCATTGAAAATTTGTTAAAGTGTGCTCAGAGAACCTGCACTAAGAGAGCAAATATGTTAGTGAAAGACTAGACAGAGTGTCCATTTCCAAGAATGCTGGAGTTTGGTCTTTCATGGATTTGGATATATGGGGATTGTAGTGAGGTGGTGGGATAATTCTGTGTGTTTTCTTGTGTCTGAAAGCAGGGTATTCCGGAAATCCAGTTGAATTTGACCCCTGATATGAGTAGGTAGTGTGGTGACATCAGTGAAGTGAGTTAATACATTCAAGCCATGGCTAAGCTTGGACAAAGAGTCTGCAGGATAGTTGGCTTCTCTGTATACATGTGAGTAATGAATTTCCTCACATTGAACACACATGTTTCTCTGCTTTTGCAGATTCATTTTTAAGGTCCAAAAAGGATCAGAGTTTGCTGGCAGCCAATTGATCATAAGAGCTGAGTCTGTTTCAAGGTGAATTTTGTTATATCCATTGGCAATGCCCCACTGGATACCAGTGAAAGCACCTTCTGTTTCTGCAAGGTTGTTGGAACCCTCATCCAAAGGACATGCAATTGCTTGAAGAAACTCCCCTAGGTAGTTTCTAATGATGGTACAAAACTACCTATTTTACCTGGATTAGTCAGTGCAGTACCATCAATGTTGACTTTAACAAAATTGGCATATGGTTTAGTCCAGACAACCTCTTGAGTAGTAGTGCAATGCTTGATGTACTCAGTGATAGAATAATGATCCACCAATCTTTGAGGCCAGTTGATCGCAGGGTAAGTTGCATGAAGCAGCAGGTGAATGTCAGAATTAATGAAAATAAGGACTCTAGTTATAAAAGACCTCTTTTCACCATACTTCGAAGAGCATCTATTCTTCCACAAACTCTAGCAAATGATGATAGGAATTGTGTCCAGGATTAACTTCTGAACCTCATTGTTTCTTTTCTGTAACCTCCAGCTCATAAGGAGGAATTTTAGTGGAATATTTTCAGTTTTGATTCCAGCTGGCCCTCCATATTTCTTCCAGACAAATGTAGCAAAGTTGCCTCTAGTGAAGATATAATCAACTATATCAGCTGCAGGTCTGATACAACATACACATCTGGTAACAAAGGGGTTACCAAATGATATTACCCTGAGGGCTCTCCACAAGCAAAAGGACCACTTGAATGGGATCTTTTTGTGCCATGTCATTTTGTTGGTGAAGTTGGGTTGCTTTGTGTTCCTTATCACTTCCTAGGCAGAAGCATAAGTGAAATGCCCTGTCACCGCGGGTGTCCAAATGAGTTGATCTTGGGACTGTGGCATATAATGGATAGGAGTTTTCATGATGAGATGAATCATATGAGATGGAGCAGTTCTGTTCAACTTTTGAAGGTTCCACTGTCCATTTTTCGAGAAATGAGCAACTGTAATTAGCAAGTGCACATGTACCCAACTAGTTATCCCACTAAAAGCTATAATTGCCAGAGTGCAGCCTCCATTGCATATATTTCTCTACTTCTTTTTTGTTGGACGTCATCTTCTTCCAAGCTTGTGATTGTCCTATGTCCCATTTCTTATGTATTTGGTGTGATCTCGGACTATATTTATCCACCATTGTTTGAATCTCATTGATTGGCAGACATCTTCCATTTTTCTAAACCAATTCCTCCTTCAATCATAAGAAATGATAGCTTATGCCAAGATGACCAGTGATATTTGTTCCTGTCTTTCTCCATGCCCCAGAAAAATTAGCAGTCAGTTTTTCAATATTCTTCAAGACAGTTTGGGAGTGGGGGGTGGGGGAGGGGGCGTGAATGCTGAACGAAGATGAAAGGGCATAGATTGTAGTACATATTTAATCAATGTAGCGTTTCCTCCATATGAGAGAACTCTGCTTTACCATCCTTTGATCCTACCTACTACTTTGTCCACAATGGAATTGAAGTACACAGTTCTCATTCTGCTAGTGTAGAGAGGACAACCTAAATTGGTGATAGGAGCTCCTGGTGCCAAATGTAAAGATGATGATATCATCAGCAAAACTCAAATGATTGATTTGTGGTCCTTTCTTTTCCATATAGAAATCATTGAAAAACTGATCATGAGACAGGTTGAGCATTATGGATAGTAATTCAGCTCCAATGATAAATAAAGAGGGAGCCAGTGGATACATTGTTTTAGCCCCCTAGTAAAATGAAAGAATCCTCATCTATTACCATTTATGATAACAGAGTACTAGTTGTTTGGCATTGTTCTCCATAACATGTCAATGATCATCTCACTAAAACCCATCCTTCTCATCATTATTATGTAAATCCCATAGAAACTCAATCATAAGCTTTGGCCCTGTCAAGCTTGATGACCACATTAGAGCCACTGTTAGGTTTTTTAATTCCTTGAACAATTTCCTATGCCAACATTATATTTTCTGAAATGCTTCTTCCTTTAACAAAGACAGATTGATTTGCAGATTATTCTGGGAAGGATAGGAGCCAATCTAGAGCCAATACCTTTGGATATGATCTTGTTCAGGAAATTGCTGAGGCTAATTGGTCTATATTCTGTAAAAGGGTTAGGAAGTTCCACTCTTGGTAGAAGGACTAAACAGGCACTGGCCATGGACTTTGGCATAGTATCACCTCCAAAGAAGTCCAGAACCACATTCAACATGTTAACTTTGATAATGTGCCAGCATGATTGGAAGAACTTTCCTTTCATTCCAGCATGTCCTGCAGCACTTGATGGACTCATATAAAAGACCACTTCCTTGAGTTCTGCCAAGGTGGGATCTTTAGCAAGGAGCTCATTATCCTCTGTTGCGATTAAGGATGAGATACAGTACAACGGGTCTTCTCTGGTAGCACCTCCTATCTCAGTGAAGATGTTCTGAAAATATGTGCATGCTGCTTCACCAATAGCCTCATCCCCCTGAACTCATTCTCCTTCATCATCTTTAATTTTATGTATGAACAACTTCCTTCTTCTCCCTCTAATCAGGTTGTGAAAGTAACTGGAATTGGCACCCCTTTATTTAAACCATTGCAGTTGTGTTTTTTGTTTTAGGATGGACTCTTCTAGTTTCATATATCTCACATAATTAGCTTGAAGTTCATGAAAGTTCTATCTGTCATTGCCATCATTGGTCTGAGCCCAGACCATCTCAGCTTGCTTCAACTTGTGTTCATATTATTTGGCCTTTAGAAAGATATCTCCATATTCTTGTCTGGACCATTTTCTTCGAGCATTGGACAAAGCTTTAAGCCTTTGATGAACATCAACATGGCATTGCCATTGACTTCTTTGTTCCAGACCTCTTGAACTAGTGGAAGGAAGTTCTCAGTTTCAACCCAGCAATTGAGAAACTTGAAGTATCTTTTGCTTGTCCTGTCTCATATTCATTTCCAGAGGAAGAGGGTTGTGATCAGATCCCGCAGAGGAGAGGTGAGTGATAATTGTTGCAGGATAGGACACTGTCCAGTTATCATTGACCAATCCCATATCCAATCTCTTCCACACGATAGAGCCTTGATCTATCCCATTTGACCAAGTGTATCTAGGATCATAGAAGCCTAGATCCACAAATCCACAATCTTCAATCATGCTCAAGAAATCGATGCTTTTATTCATTTGATAAGGAAGAACCCCAATCTTTTCTTCAACAGATGCAATCACATTGAAGTCTCCAATGACACACCAGGGAGTTGAACATGTCATAGACTTCTGTCTCAGGGTTTCCCAAAGAGGTCTTCTCAATGTTATTTTGCATTTGCTGTCATCATGATCAGTGTGCCTATGAAATCCTGATCCAAAAAATCCAGATTTTATCATTTACATTGGAGGCAGAGTGTTGCATGGATAGTTGAATTCTGTAGTGGTTGATGTGAGTGCTTTCAAGGAAAGGTTCAAGGACTGTAATAAAGGATATTTTATGGAGTTATTTCAAAGTTCTGAGTCTCTCAATGGCACAAGCAGTTCTGATGCCTCTTGCATTCCATATGATTGTACTAGTCATGGACAGTGTTTGGGAGTGGTTGACTTTGGTGGTGCTCTAATACTGGAAGCCTTACTTCAAGTGAGGTAGTGGGGAGGCTTACTTCTAGGTGACAGGCCATGTGATCCAATCATTTTGTCAACGGCTGTGGCACTGATGTGCCGGGGAATTTCGGCACATATTGATACTATTTGATTAGAAATTGCTTGTTCTACTTGATAATTATCACGTTATTTACTTAGTTTTCATTTAGTTTCAGTACATGGATGCAAGAAACCCAAAAGCGCGAAAAGAAGGCCAAAAGTTGTGCCAAAAGTTGTGCCAAGGAAAGAAAAGAGGCCAACGATACAACAGGAGTAATTCTGCGACCGCATAGTGGATCTGCGAGTCGCAGAATTGGAATGTTGATTGCAGAGTCAGGTAGAAACTCAAGCCGAAGTTAGCAGAAGAAAGTTGTCGACAATGCGATCGCAGAATGAAAATGCGCATCGCATTATCGCCGCAGATGCAGACAGAGTCTTAGGTGAAAAAATCGAAGGGAATAGCAATCGCATTCTGCGATCGTAGAATCAATCTGCGGTTCGCATTCTGAAATGCGATAGGAAGGAAGAGTACTGGGGCAGTCTGCGATACGAGATGCATATTCTGCAGACTGCATTCCTGATATGCGACAGGAATGCGATCACAGAAGACAAGTCGGCCCAGCAGTTATTTCAATTCGCCTCGGTTTTTGGGCCTCTATAAATAGCCTCTCTAGGGTTATGTGCAGAGAGACTGGTCAGATTTTAGAGTACAAACATAGTGCTTTTGGTTAATTTCAACTGGAGAGAGATATTTGGGTGATCAAAACTTGGAAATCCTTATTTTTTGTAAGATGAATTCAATTTCTGTTATTTGTTCTTTAGTTCTAAATTTGTGTAGCTAAATTTCAATACTAAGGTTGTGAACCCTAGAGGGGTAGAATGTTATTGAACAATTGATTTTGATTCCAATTTCGTAAGAAGCTTGATGTTTATTTATTTCTCGTTTTTAATTGAATCGTTAGTGGTTGCAAACATTAACGGGTGCCAATTTACACTATTGAACCTTGGAAAAGGGAGATAGGGTTTGGTAGAAATAAGTAACGACGATTCAAGGTTTTAACCCTTGTCTAATAAAATCACTCAAGAATAAGAAGATTTTAAGTTAGCAAATAATTGGGTACTTGTATTCGACTTTAATGTATTCGGGAGAATCATGAAAGGATACGTTGTCTAGATATTGGAAAATTTTGGATAGCACACTATTGAGACCCAACTGCATATCAAGAGCGGGAATTAATATCAATATCAATACATTCTACTACATTAGGAGGAGCACAACCTTAGTATCTCGACTTCATAAATTTATTCAATTAATCTTTTCAATCTGCACTTAGTAGTTTAATCATAGTTACGTATTCAACATCAATATATTTTATCCTGTTACTTGATCGAATTAAGACTAAGTGAAATACTACGTTAATCAGATATTCGTTTCACGCCTATTCCCTGTGGGATTCGACCCCAACCTAGTTGGGTTACTATATTTGACATCGATCGCTTACACTATTCTTAAGGTGTAATTTGAGCGGATCAAATTTTGGCGCCGTTGCCGGGGAATACGGTTTTGAAGTTTCTGATTAGTGTATATTTTGCTATAAGTCTAATTCCACTTGATTGCACGCTGTTTATTTTGGTGGTTGTAGGCAGGAAAAGATGGCTGAGCATATAGGTGATGTGGATATCGAAAACGATGAGAATCCGTTTGCCGACATTGAGGAATACATAGAAGATACCAATGCTATAGTACCTCCAGCTATAGGTGCTGCTACGTTCAAAGTAGAACATGGGCTGATTCTAATGCTAAAAGCTGAGGGTTATTTCAGAAATTCTACTGATGATGATCCTACCCAGCACCTCAGAAATTTCTTGGGTGTTTGCGCAACGCACAAGCAGAACAATGTTTCTGACGATGCATTGCGGCTCACATGCTTTAAGTACTCATTAGCTGGAGATGCAAGAAAATGGCTGCAAAATCTTCCGCCGAATTCCATCCATTCTTGGCCTGAGTTGGTCCGGGCTTTCTTGTCGAAGTGGTTTCCACAAAGCAAGAAATCAGAGCTCCGGGACAAAATATTTTTCTTCAAACAACTGCTGGGTGAACAGTTGCACGAGGCATGG